>VZRF01012069.1:141776-163000 GCA_013396875.1 Vireo altiloquus | reverse complement strand
TGGATCTCTGCATCCCCCGTGGATCCCCACGAGCTGCAGGGGCACAGCTGCTTCACCATGGCCTTCCCCACAGCCTGTAGAGGAACCTTGGCTCTTGGCACCTGGAGCACCTCCTGCCCCTCCTTCTCCACTGCCCTTGGTGTCTCCATGTTGTTTTCCCTCACATATTCTCACCTCCACTTCTCTGGCTAGAATCCAAAATCTTGTGACTTTGTTTTGATTCTCTTCTTAAATATGTCATCACAGAGGCATTACCAACCTCTCTCATTGGCCCAGCTTTGGCCAGCAGCATGTCTATCTTCAGAGCCATCAGAGACTGGCTCTGCTGGACATGGTGGGAAGCTCCTCACACGAGCCAACTTTGTGGCCCCTCTGCTACCCAAAACCAGGCTGTGACAAACCAATAGACTCACTAAATAATCAAACCTTAGGAGCTGGACTTGATAAGATATGTGAATCCCTTCCAACTCAGGATATTCTATGATTCTAACCTCTGCAGCATTTTTTGCAAGTGAAAATTTGAGTATGTTTTTCCTTGCCTTAAGATCAGATCCTTCCCTGAGTACAATAATTACAGGGTTCCCTGTGATCAGTGGCCTTTTGGCCAAACAAAAGCATAAGGGATTATCTCATGCAGTCTAAAAGGTCCCCTCACCACTTCCCAGGCTCTGGAAGAAAGAACAGTCTCAAAGCATGGCTGTGTCTACAGTGGGTTCAAGCAGAGCTGCCACAAGCACAGGATGTTTCCTATTCTCTGTGCCACACAAAAAACTCAAGTGCAGACTTCTTGTAGACCACTTATAAGGTCTCTGGGGAGGACTTAGATCACCTTTCAGTGCCTAGAGGGGCTCCAAGAGACCTGGAGAAGGACTTTGGACAAGGGCATGGAGTGATAGTACTTGGGGAAATGGCTTGCCACTGCCAGAGAGCAGGGTTAGATTAAATTTCAGGGAGAAATTTTTTGCTGTGAGGGTGAGTCCATGGCAGAGGTTGCCCAGAGGAGCTATGGATGCCCCATCCCTTGAAGTGTCCAAGGCCAGTTTGGACAGAGCTCGAAGCAACCTGGGATAGTGGAAGGTGTCCCTGCCCACGGCAGGGGATTGGAATTGGATGATCTTTAAGGTCTCTTCCAACCCAAACCATCCTATGATGCCACAGCTATGTATTCCTAAATCACATGCATGCAAGTACATGGATCCCAGCTTTTCATGGAGATTCAGTGTCAAAGGATGAGCAAATTTTCCCTTCTGTGTCAGCTTAAGGCCAGCTGGATGAAACAATCCAAATTATCAACCCTTTCTGTATGAGATCCCTGACGTAGAGGAAGTGCCAAGTCACCACTCCTGGTTGTCAATCACTAATGTCCCAGTATCCGTGAAATAAACTGGATCTCTGGATGCAGTTGGAGAAGAGGTAGGGAAGGTCTTTATTTCTTGGATAATGCACGATGTAGGACTAAGTAGATTTATTCCTGAAATGGGTGAAGATGTTGAAGGTCATGTCCAGCACAAATGTGTCAAAGCAGAGAGGATAAAATGCTCCTGCCCATCAGCTTTCCTTGACCACAGGAAGTCCTCGAGTGGGTGCTTGCAGCCCTGCCTACACTGATGGTGTTTCTGCCTACTTATACAAACTGGCACTGTGTGATTATTATCAGAATTTGACGTGGTTACTGCCAAAATTTCCTTTTCTTTACATATATACTACAAGGAATGTTATTTACATAAGGTGAATGAAATCACATCCTTGGAGAGCCTGTGTCACCTGATTGTAACCTATCCCAAATGGTAGGAGAAGGTGCTTTGCTATGAAAATTTAAGGAATATTCTCTGTTGCATCAAAAGACCAAAAATGTGAATCAATTACTTTACAGTGGACAGCACCAAAGAAATGAAGGCTAGGCCCTCTTTCTACTGAACCAATTATAATTTTGCTCCTTATTGAAATGAAAGCTGAATCAGACTTCATAACTATTTTCCTGAGTACTTTAATAGCCAGTTCTGTCTTTATAATACCTGTGTTTATATGGCTTATTCATTTAACAACATCCTTTCCCCTTCATTTATGTTACAAATAAACAGAAATTGTTGAGCCAATACCTAAAAAAAAAAAAAAGTAAATATTTGCTACAGTAACAACTGAAAAATTGGATTCTCCTCTGGCCCTGAATTTGTTAAGGATAAATTGGGTCCAGCAATTTTTATTGCACTCATTATATAAGAGACCACACACCAGTTTATTTTAGAAATGTTTAATCAGGGCTTTAAAATTATTAGCATGGTTCCTAGGACCTGTAGCACCTTGGGATGTACAGAGGGTATCTATTGAAGGGTCTCACTACTTCCCCTCCTGATTTGTTCCCAAAAAACACATTTACTGGTGCAATTACAAAGAGGTGGGTGTGGAAGCACTGTTTGCTGCAGCCTGACACCAGAAGGTGTGATATTGTCTATTTTTTGCATCAAAGTCACCCAAATGAAGAATAATCTGCCCCATATGGATAGTGATATGACTCAATTGTGCCATTTGGGCCAGATGCCAAGGAAGTGGGGTCTGATAGATCCAAGCTGTCTGCTGTGGAGGATGGACTTATAACTCCTTATGTTACAAATATTTGAGTTTCCCACTGTGTGAATCTTTTTTTTTTTCTTCTTTTTCTGAAGTTCAGAAAGGCTCACCAGAATGGACAAAACCTGGCATATTTTTCATCTTTCTTGTGAAGTTTTTCTGATGTCCTTTCCACATCTTCAAGCAAAATGACAGTTGGCTAAATGCCACCCTGCTTTTTTTTAAAAAATAGAATGTGACAGCAAATAAAACATAAAGTAGTTAAAAAAAAAAAAAGAGGGAAGAACAATGAAAGTAAGGAAATTACGATCTAGAGTAATATAATCAACAAAAGGTGAGAAGATTTGGAAATTAGTAGAACAGGCTGTAATATTTTCACATTTCATTTTGAGTTAGGAGAAAGAAGGAGGAATCAAGATGGACCCAAGGAATTCTTACAGCTGACCTTACTGGTGCTCTTCCTCAAATCCAGGTCACTTCAATTCTTCCTTGTGCACTGCATCTTGTTATTCGGCTACCTGGCAGAGCAATGAGTGAGTTGATGTTGAAAAGCAACCCAAAAAGTTGTTCTACACAAATGGTAAATGTTGTTGTCATACGAAAACTGCTGTTCCACTGATCTCACAAGACAAAAAGGGAGTCTGGTGTGCCTCTGACGGGGACAGAGCCAGATCAGGCTGAAGTCACACACAAACTGTTGCGTAGGTGCTTCAGGACCTTGCCAAAACAGGGTCCATAAATGTAATATATGGTTTCAAACCATGGATCGTGGCCAGCCCATGGAAAACTTGCTCACATTTCAGCCTGCAGGTTAACCAGGGAGACCTGAGAGAAGGAGGGACTCCTGTCCCTGTTTCTGGTGTTGCTGCCAGAAGCTCCTTCTGCACTTTACACCTCCAGAGACCATGGGGAAGGGAAAAAACACCTCACAAATTTTCAGCTGGTGAGTGCATCAGGAAAGGCTCTCCCTCTCTCACAGCCACCATTCACACCCAGAGTTACAGTCTCTAATAACCTTTCACATGGCCTGAGAAAGGCTTGGCCAGTTCCTCTCTTTTCCCCATAATAAGAAAGAGCAGAAGAAACTTTGCAGTTTATGGACACAATAATCTCATTAAAGCTTCACCATGGCTTCCAGAAGTTTTAATAAACCAGCTGGTTAATCACAATAATCTCCCTCCCCCCCTCCACTTTATGGAAAGATCCTGCGGTCAGGAAATATAAAACTCTCAACACATTGACCACAGCAAGGATTACAGCCTCATGCAGTGACACTTTTCCAACTGGAGATCTTGTGTGCTGCACAAACCTCAAACAACCTCATAAACAAGTTTGAAGCAGACCTAACGCCAGGCTTGCCAAGGAGAACATCAAGAGTGATTCTGTTAATGAGGTCTGGCTGGAGCTGAAACACCTCTCCTAAGTGTGTTATTTTTAATCAAGTCATTTCCAATAGGAACCTTTATTGGAGTGTGCACTGATTCATTCCTTAAAATTTACACTTGAAGGCCCCAGTCTTGGGCCACTGATGTCACCAAAGGCTTTGGCAGTGATGGATGGGTGTTGGAGCAGACACCACACTCAGTGACTCAAAGGCCACAGCTCAGAGCTGATTCCATGCCCTCAGACTCTCACACCTCAAAGAGGGCTGGGAACAGAATCCAAGAGCTCACCTTTACAACTGGGAAGAAAGTTAGCCACAAATCAGAGCACTATCAAAGGGCTGGAGCACTTCCATGGAGACAGGTTGGGAGAGCTGGGGTTGTTCAGCCTGGAGAAGGGAAAGCTTTGGGATGACCTCACTGTGGCCTTACAGTCCTTGAACAGGCCTTGTCAAAGAGGGAGAGAGAGACTACACATGGGCAGATAGTGACAGGACAAGGGGGAATGGGTTTAAAACTATTGTCTCTCCTAAAAGATGAGAGATGGTGTCACTTCCAGTCCATAACCACTTCTTTTCAAAGTGTACCTGAACTAAGAGTTATATTTTTCCCAGAAAAAGGAGATTTAAGGTTAGTGTCTTGCTCCGCTTGAAAGATTTCAGGCCCCTGTCTCCCAGCAAAGCCCCTTAAACCACCAGGCTACTTCAGGAGAAAAAGCATCTCACCCCCTCATGCTGCAGCTAAGTCACTGTGAAACCAGGAGAGAGGAAACATGGAGCAGTCTGATTTCCCTTTGTGCAGCTGCTTTGTCCCCTAGACCTGTCTTTGTATTACAAACTGTGGGAAGTGTTAAACGTGGAGACCACGTCAGAAGACCCTCTGCTGCTGGTAGACACCATATGTTCCTCCTGTAGCAGCAGAGCAACACCAAGCACCTGGAATGGTGTCAGAACAAAGCGTGACTCTAAAGGTGCTGTGAAACTTGAGCTCATGTCTTACCTATTAGGCCTCGAAAGCTGAATCCTCCAGGGGCAAACAAGTTAAATCTTCTTGCACAAAAAAGCACAGCAGAAGGAAGGAGGAATCCCCACAGTAGCAATGAGGATGCTGGGAAGTGCAATTCTTTATGCCTGGAGACCTCAAAGCGCTTCTCAGCGTAAATTAAACAGCAAAAATCATCTTTTTTCTACTTATCTCTGCCTAATTTAGCAACTTTTTAGATGTGACCTCTTAGTCCATTGAGGGTGTCACTAAGCATTTATGCAATTAATAATATCTTCTTTTTGTCTGTAAAGTGCACTGAGAAACAAACATGTAGAAATTATGTTCATCCAGCCAATCTCAGTACTCAGGTCAGGTCAGTACAAGGCACCCACTGGATGTTCTCTCTACCCATGTAGAGGGAACCTTTGCAGTTTTTACAGGTGTCTCCTTATAGTCAAGTAAAATCTAGTGAGATTAACTTCAGTCCTTAGCAAACAACCAGAATACGGCTCTCTATCCCCATTTATGAACATTAAAATGAGGGTTAACGCAGTTGTTCCAGTGGAGCTTTGAAAATACTGCATTTTTTCCTTATTCTCATGCCATGTCTCTCACTCAACCACATTGTTTCTCTAAAGGTTTTCTACTCCCATAAATTTACTCTTTCTGGATAATAATTGCTTAATTAAAGCCCTCACGTAGCCAGTTTTATTCCAGAATTCTGGAATAGCTATTCTGGTAAATTCTGAAGTGTCAAGAAACCCTAAGGCACGTGAAGAGAAGTGTGTGCCCGTCTCAATGAGAAGCTGTTAAAAGGAAGGTGAAAGTAACAAGAAACTTTAGTATATTGGTAAAAGGCAACGAGTGTGTTGCTGGTAGCATCAGTTTAAATCATTCTGGCACACAAACAACTGGAGCTGCACAAGTAGTTCGGAGGGGAAAAGAAGGATTGAATTAATGCACCTTCTTTTTTGATTCACACATGGCCTTCAAGGTTGCAGTTTAGTCATTATTTGAATTAACATTCCAAGTAATTTCTTGGAGGCATCTCAGTCTCAGGTCTATGAGCTGTTGATTGTATGTGTTTGATACATGAAAATCAAGCTGTGCTAATTAGTTTTGATTTTACATATAGTTTATGATGTGTTAGCTCTTTGTCTTGATTGGATTAGTGCAGCTCTTAGAAACACATGTTACACATGAAAAAAAGGTAATACTTCTGACACAAAAAAATCATTGGAAATTCCCTGTTTGTGCAAATCTTCCTGCAGTAAACTTAAAAGTCAAACCATACGTCAAAAAAATTTATGCACTGGGAGCAGGAACAGGGAAAAAAATACTTACAGTATTTTATTTGAGCAAGAAGTCAACATTCTGTAGACTAGCCCTGCACTGTTCACTGCTGGGTTCATTAATTGCATCCACTAATTTTGTAGCCCTTGTTCCTGGCACTGAGAGTCCTCTGCTCTTCACCAGCCCCATCACACACACACACACTGACCTTCAGCTTCAATCACGCCCTCCTGCCTGCACTAACATGTACTCACTCAGACACTTTCACATTGGGTTACGTGCCCAACTCCTGGCACTCACATTCAGTTATGTCCGGAGCGTTACACCCACACTTAATTACAATCACACCCTCACACTCCCCATTCAGCCACACCACCAGTGCTGCCCACCTCCCTCCACAGTCAATTATCATCACATGTGATTAAACCTGCAGTTCTGCACCTATAATCCTCCACTGGCATTCGCATCCACTTATGCTCAGCAGCCCTCCCTGGGATGCACGTCTGCTCGTCACATTCGTGCACGCATGGAAGTGTTGGGTTTCTTCTTCCACTCTGACAGTGCAGTGGGTTTTTTTTTTTTAGTTTTCCCTGGGATGCACGTCTGCTCGTCACATTCATGCACGCATGGAAGTGCTGGGTTCCTTCTTCCACTCTGACAGTGGAGTGGGGTTTTTTTTTTAGTTTTCCTTGGGATGCACGTCTACTCGTCACATTCGTGCACACATGGAAGTGCTGGGTTCCTTCTTCCACTCTGAGAGTGGAGTGGGGTTTTTTTTTTAGTTTTCCTTTCAGCAGCACAAAGAGCACTCACTTCTTGCTGAGGAACAGAAAGACTTGCTGTTCCTGAGGACTGTTGCCCTCTCAGAAAATCACCTTGAATCCTTATTTTATACCTCTTGAAGAATGTATGCTATGGTGGTTTTTATTTTAGTTCCGGGCAGGACTTTAAATCAAGGAACCATTTCACAAAATGCCGTGTACTTGAAACAAAAGGCAGTTCCAGCGCTATAGACTCAGGCTGTATCTTTCATCTGGAGACAGTAATGGAGTTTCTTATGGAAGAATATAGCCACCTTCTAAATCTGCTGTTGCATCCATGGGAACGTTACCAAAGCAAATTCCTGATGTTCCCTGAGGCATGGACAAGCACCCACCTCTGCCGTGACTCTCTGTTCAAGCAGTCTGCAGGCACCTGAGGTGATCTATATAAATAATCCCCTCTGCATGGCTGCATGGCCTTCCTGAGCAGTTGGTGATATTTGGGTGAAATCCTTCTTCTTCCCACACCAGCAAATATGTTGTTTCAGTGACCACAGACCTGCAGGTGCCCAAGGCCAGGTTGGATGGGGCTCCCAGTAATGTGGTCTGGTGGAAGGTTCCCTGCCCATGGCAGGGGAGTTGGAACAACCTAACCTTCAGGTCTGCTTCCAACCCAAACCATTCCATGATTCCTTGCTTCTATGACCTTGCCCCTAAGCTCATCATGTCATGATGAAGAAAAGACCAACCTTAGAGGTGTGTGAAGCCCATACAAATGTTAACAAGAAATCTTGGAGGCAATGGGACTGGTTTCACCAGATGCATTCAATTCCAGAAACACTAACCGCAGCTATAAATATAAATAAAAAATCAGTAAGAAAAGAGGATAGGAAAAAAATGTTGGGGGCATAAACAGCGAAGGTTCATCTGTACCAATCCATGTGCACCCACCTGCACAGACATCACATAATTTTCTTCAATATTTAAAACCCACAGTCAGTCCAAACCAGACTTAAGAGGAAGCTCTGAGGATCTGAAGTAATTTCCAAAGAAGGTTTTGATTTAGGAAGATAAGGAAAATCTCTGACTAAGAAGCCAGATTTCCAATTGTATATTCCTGACAGAGACTTGGACCTGAGTTTCTATTAATCAAGACAAGATCCCAGCAAAATTCACTCCTAGAAGTAGTGGCAGGTGGTAGGGGAAAAGAAAAATAAGAATAAAAAAAGAAAAATAATGAAACCAAAATGTAAAACTTAAAAAAACCCCTGCAGGTCGCAACAGAGTCTATGGAAAAGTGCCTGCCACCACAATAGGATACACATGGCCTGTTCAAAAATGCCTTTGCAGGAAGCCAGGCCACAAATAAAACAAGACGTGGTGTGGAGTTGAATTGGCCACTTTTTATTAAATAAACAATTGATCTGCATCAAGTAACTCTAGGTCAGAACTAATATGTGCAGATAATCTGCACTTGGCATTATGACTGTTATTCCCTGCACATCTACCACCCATCAGAAATCCCAGTTCTGTGTGTCTCAGAGGGGCAGGAGAGCAGAGGAGAGAGAAGCCGGGGAGGGACACAAACAAGGGGAACAATCTCTTTTCATCATCAAAATATCTTCAGGACTGTCTGAAGAGATGCAAACCACAGAGGAGGGAACACCAGTGTCAGTGTTGTGGGGATGATATCCCCATTCCATGCCCACCACTGTGTGTTCTGCCCATCATTTCGCTCAGGGAGGACTGAAATACCATGACTGCTCCTACCATAATTCTTGGCAAAGTCAACAGAAGGAGGTTAGAAAAATATGAAGGGCTAAATGCACCCTGCCGTCTCCTAGTGGAAAGATTAAAAGCCAAATTTTTGCCACAACCTGATGACTTTAAAGATGGTATTTCTAACAGAAATATAATGCAAAATAGAAAAATTAGAAAGTATTTCACCACAGCATTGCCATAATCAACAAAGATCACAATGGCGACACAGAAATAATATTTTGTCCAAGTGCCTGGCAAAGTTCTCTGATTTGAAGAGGGTGAGATTCAGGCAAGGCTGCTCTGAATTCTCCAGGCTCACTCCTGTGATTATTGTGGCTTCAGATAAGTTATCTTGCTCCAATGTTCTTGTATGACTTTTATAAGTCAGAGGTATTTTGGTCAACATTTTTCCAAGCTGCTGTTGGCTATTTGCTCCTCATTCTTTTTCAGGACCCCATATTCTAACCACCATCTTTTTAAATGCCATGCTAAATGCCACCACTTCATAGTGACAACATAGTCACAACTCTTATAAATCCTACAAAAATTGAAGCGTTTTGAAAAATCCAATTTGACCCTGATGTAACTGAGATACCACCTGTGAGCTTCTGCCTTACTTAAGTCAAGGATTAGGACCAAAGATCTGGGATCAGAAGAGTGAAAAGCTTTATGGTGACAGTAAGGCTTACAATTAGATCATTTTCTGGGAACATGAAAAATAATTTTAAATGTTGTCACTCTCTAAGAGGTGTATTCTGCTTTTCAGCTGATGATCAATCACTGTCTATTTTGAATTTTGATCAAAATAGGGAAAATGCCTTCAGAGTAATATTTTTGTGGAGGCTTGATCCTGAAAGTCTAGATCCAGCCGTGAGGGTCCATCGGGACCTCAGCAGAGTTTCTGTGGCACCACTGGCATCTCAGGGCTCAGTTAACCCTCTGTTGATAGTGCTTTTGTGGATTTACACCCCAAATGATCCAGATGTGGTGTTTGTCATTTCCTGTGGAGTAAAGGAAGGGAGAAAAACCATGCAGCACAACATTTGCCATTGTTAAAACCAAAATGATGATCAGGATAGAGTAGGGAAGTGCAACTTTGCAATGAAAAACATCCCAATCCACATTTTCGGTTCACACCTCCCAAACAGCTTGTGGGAACATAGTAACAGCGACAACAATAAACACAGGAGCAACAAAAACGTGGAATCCCAATGCCTGTGCCCACAGTGAGAATAAAAAATGCAAAGCCTGGGCCACCTCGCCTTTAATTTCCTAACTGCTGTTTTGTAAGGCTGTGTCATGCTTCTCAGTTCAAACACGCTTTGGCTCTTTATTATTCATGGGCCTTTTTCTCAGTCAGTGGTGTTGAATAATAAAACAGCCCAGGATCAAATGGGCCAATTCTCCACGCCTGACACCAACTGCTACTGTTCGCTGGGCTCTGCCAAGCGTTGCCTCTGATAATGAGTGGGATTTGGTTAAACAGTAAATTAATGAATAATGAAATATCCAGGTTGATCAGTTAGAGAGCACGCTTGCTTTGCCCCCGGCCAAGTGCTCGGGGCAGAAATTACTCTCAAACGGCACTTGCCTGTGTGCTGGGCTGGATAACTATTTTACAGCCTATTGCTTGACAGGATGTTGGGAAGGGGGCGAGGGGAAGTCGGGGAAGCAGAGCGGGCAGGGCAATCTCCTTATCACCCTGCATGGAGGGAAGAAGGAGCCGCTTTGGGGTTGTGCAGATGCCCCTAGAAAGGGGAGAGGGTTGCAGGGTTGAAGGAGGTTGTGATGAGGCTGGGAAAATTACGAGCTCCCTCTTAGGTCTTCCTCCCTCTCCTCCCGACTTTTTTATTATTATATCGGTGGTGGGTTATTATTATTATTACTATTATTATTATTATTCCTTAGTCAGGATTACCTGGACCCTGGATATCACTGGGGTTAACCTAAACTTCCCCTCTTCCCCATCATTGTCAATTCTCGCCTTCCATCAGCCCTGTCCGAGAGTGTTTCAGAGCGGGGCCACCCCTCCTGGCAGGGCTTGGAGCCCTGACTGCAGAAAGAACCTCCCGGAGCCGTGTGTCAGGTGTTTGAGGCAAATAAAAGAGCCCATGAAAGGCTCTGCCTGCACGAGATGGGGCACAGAAACAGAGGGATGGAAAAAGCAAGTGCGGAAAGGAGAAAACAACCCCGAACCCTTCATTTTAATAACCCCCTACCCTTCATTTTCTGCATCGGGAGAAATAAGTAGCTGTGAAATATTTCCCGCGGGTCAGTAACACAAGCACATGTATGTACATAAGCACACAGGCAAGATTTTCACCGCTAGAGAAGGGGAAAAAGCTCCCACACCCGGAACTGTACCCCAGCCCAGGGTGTTTATCTGGGGTTCTGGTATTGCTCCACATCAGCGAGAAAACCGCTACAATTATCACCTTTAATCTAGAAGGGAAATTCTCTAACCAACTCACCCCTTTCTCTTTTTTTCTTTTTTTCTTTTTTTCTTTTTTTTTTTTTTTAATGGTTATTCTTTCCAAACTTTCCAAACAAGCCCAAACTTCCTAAGCCAGAGCAGGGAGGGTGAGGAAAAAATCGATATTCATATTAAAAATAAAAGAAGGAAGTAGAAAATCCATCTCTTTCCAAAATGCGAGTTTTCAGGTCGGGGCTCAGTTACTTTTGCTCGTCTCATGCCACTCCTAAGTTAAAGTTTAGAGAAGCCTGTGAAGCGTAAGGAGAAGGAGGTCCCTGCCCTGCCTCGGCCATCGCCCCCGTCCTCCCCCAGCTGTCGGGAGCAAGGAAAAGCCTCCAGGGCAGGCTGCGGTGGCAAGGTCCCGGGAAAGCAGGATTGGAGGGGTTTAACGAGAGCCTCCTTAATTTTCTCAGCGTTCGTTCACCTGACAGAACGGCGTTGTGTGAGTGTAGGGATGAACAGGCGGCTCTGGGGCAGGTTAGAGCTGGTGTTTACTTTATTTCTCGAGCAGAACCACCGCTCACATTCACTTTCTCACCTTAATATCAAAATCCAGAACTTTTCGTTATCAAGTACTTCGCTTCGTTCCTTCCTGCGCTCCAATTTAAAATACATTATTTTTTACTCCAGAATATTTCATTGAAAAGCATTTACCCCCCAAAAAATGTATTCTAGCCCCATTTGCAGTTCTTCCACCACCACCCCCCACCCTCTTCCCATCGTTACCAGTTATTATACTGTGATTTTCCACACCGAGCTGGAAACAGGCTGCCTTTTTCCCAGCCAAAGCAGGTTCCACTGTGCACCGGAATAAAGCGGAGTTTAGGGGTGACTGAGGCTGATCTCATCCCTGTCGGTGCTCACAGCCTTTTGGGAAAACTGCAGCTTTTGGTTAAGTTACTGGGAGTTTCACAGGAGCAAAAAAACTTCCAGGTGATGCTTTGTGCACGGAGATAAACTATTGTTAGTGCTGATTTCATGAGACAAAAGGTCTTCCCTGGTACTTCGACGGATTTTTACACGGAAAATAAATGCCCACATGCATTTCATTCGCATTGGTGTTTTAAACGAGTAAAACTATGGGCATAATTACAACTGCAGAGAATGCTCTTGGTAAAGCCCGGCACGCACTGGTCTATCACCTGGAAGGAACAAAAGGTTTTTGTTTTAAAGGAAATGTTCCTCTGGACCTGAGGAAAGCATCCTCCTCTCATGCTATCAGGAGATGCAGACAATTTCGCTGTGTACTTAGCAGGACTCATAATCACCACCACAGCACTTCCCCACGCTGGGGAACTGTACAGGTCCAGTGTTTGCCTTTGTACTAAAAACGCCTTGCAAATGTTAGATTTGGGTGGTTTGGGGGTTGCTTTGGTTGTGGAATTTTTATATACATTTACCCCATTCGGGGCCGGAGGAAGTAAAAAGATTCTGAAAATTCGGGTGAGAAATACATGTGCAAACACACATACACACCTTTTTTTTTTTTTAATGTTGTTTGGAGGAAGCTCCAAAGTAATTGCCGTCATTTCGTAATTCCGTGAGATTATAGGGTTTTTAAATTCATATTAAGCGCAGAGTATAGAGACACTCTTAACTCGTAAACCCTCCAGAGCTTTATCCCTCCCTACCTCAGGAAGCGTTCACAGTCAGAGGGGGGATTTTGCTGGAAGGGTAATCGGGGCAGCCCTTCCTCCGCTGGGACAAGGAGTGTGCGGGAAGGAGCAGAGCCCAGCCCCGAGGGGAGAGCTCCGGGAAGGACCAGCCCCTTGCGCCGGCTGGATTCTCCCGCTACGGTTAAATTCCGAAGGCAAAGACACGGAATATTTTTATTTTATTTTTCCCTTAACTCCTAAAAGCCAGTAGTGGAACCGATTCTGGTCCTACACGCGGTTGTTACACGAAATGTAACACAATGTCCTGGTACAGCTGTGCACAGACACAGTTCCAGCTACAGGGGAAAAATATGTGTGGATGCCTGTTTACGAGACAGAGAAAATGAAGGAATTCGGTGAATATATTGGTCCTGGGGATTATTTAAGACATTTGACTAGTTCCATCATAGGGACACCAGATGTTATTTATGAGGTCTCGTGTAAATATGAGCCATACCATGCAGGTGGGGAAGGAAAAGGCAGAAAAAAAGAAAAAAAAAAAAAAGCCAAAGGAAGGAAAGAAACGAGTTCACCCCAAAGGGATGAAAGACAAAACTGATGTTTATAACTAGATAAATCACGCTGAAGTTTTGTAATGGAAACGAGAACTACCTGGAGTTTAAAGAGAGAGAATGGGGCAAGGCGGGAGAGGTGGAGGGAGGGAAGGTCCCTGCTGGTCGTGGCTGGGAAAGCAGATGAGGATCAGAGCCGCAGGGAGGAGAGGTGACGCTGAGCTGGGGTACGCCTGGCTTTGCTGGGGTCACTGAGGCTACCCGCTGGTTTTATCCTCAGCTGGAGAAGATGCGAGGAGGAAGACTAGGCCATAGGTAGGTAGGTAGGAAGAGAAAGAGAGAGAAAGAGATAAAAAGAGAGAGAGAGAGAAAGAGAGAAAAAAAAAAGACAAAGACTGAAAGACAGAAAGAGTGAGAGAGAGAGAGAAAGAAGGAGAAAGGGAGAGAGAAAAAAACAGAAAGAGTGAANAAAGAAAGAAAGAAAGAAAGAAAGAAAGAAAGAAAGAAAGAGAGAAAGAAAGAAAGAAAAGAAAGAAAGAGAAAGAAAGAGAGAGAGAAAGGAAAAAGAAAAAGACATCAATGTGGTCTTGTCTTTTTGAAGATCGCTGGGAAAATGTAGTGGAGAAGAGGAGATCAGCAGGAATGTTCCTGCTTTTCTGACACCACATTTCCAGAGTCCAGCGTTCCAATGTCCGAGCTGGCTGCACGGCGGGGGGAGCGGGAGGAGACCCCTGCCCGGGGAGAGGCAGGACACACCACTGCCTCCCGAAACAGCGAACTGCACTTTATTAAAAACACATACATAGATGTGCTTTGAATTTGCAACCTCGACACAGTCGCCGGGAGCCTGGGAAACTCGGGATGAGCCCTTCCTCGTCTCATCGGGTCCCGTTTTAAAGGGAGCCCTCGATTTCCACAAGCGAGTGCTTCTGCTGAGTTACAAGAGAGCTTTTCCCGGTGCATTTGTTTTTGCTTTGCTTTGGTTTTTAGGGGTTTTTGTTATTTGAGTTTTTTTAATCCCCTTTTTACGTAACTGTTGCACAGTTCTTGAACAACAGAGAAACTTCCTGATCCCCCCTCCACCAGCTCCACACAACCTCCCCCCAGACTCCGCTGGGAACGGCGAGGGCTGTTTTGGAAGGTTTCATGCAAAGCATGTGCTCTACTAAAAATAATACCATTGGTGCGATTAAAACAAAAGCAAACAAAACAAAATAAAAAAGCGTGGCATGCAGCCTAGCTTTGGGGAATCAGCTCCAGAGCGGCCGGTATTCCCAGCCCAGCGGCATCCTTACCCCCACACCTGCACACAGCTGGATCAGAGGGGCTGAGGATGAGAGGTTTGGGGGTCCTCGCTCCCCCCCCTTGCAAAGTCTCGGTAAAAATTAGGAAAGGGAAAGCGGAGGGATTCCCTTTGCTCTTTCTCTCGCAGGTCCGCTGCTCCCCCGCCTTGTTTTCCTCCTGCTCGGACCCCGGGCGCTGCTGTCCCCCCCATCCACCCACCCACCCTCTTCCTCCATCCCGGGCCCCACAAACTTGCTCCGGGCGTTTTTGCCATCACACCACGGAGAGAAAGTAGGTCACGGCTGAGTCCAAGCCTGGCTGAAGCCGAGGCAGCCGAGCCTCGAAAGCTTTCCCACAGAACACACTTTGGGGTCGTCGTTTGCAATGTTGATTGGTTTTGGTTTTTTTTTTTTATTGTGATGAAGATGATGATTTATTTTGGACACCGTGGGCGATCAGCTGAGCCGGCTCCTGTAGTCCAAGCTGGAAGGAGAGGGAGAAGGGAGGTAGTTTGGGAGATGGAGGTGGGGATGGATTTATTTTTTTGCTATTCCCCCATCCCCTCCGAGAGAAATATTAAGTTGCAAAAACCAATCCACCGCCTGTCAGGCCTCCTGCACCTCTCCGCCTTGCCCTCTCTAACCACTGACCGCTCTCTCTAACAACCAAGAGATAAACCCCAATCCAGACGAGCCTTCAAACCGGGTATTTAACTGAAAGAGTTCACCGCAGTAAAAGCGAGGCTTTAAACCGGTTTTCCACCCTCAGGGCTCCGTTCGAGCACACGTGTGTGTTTGTTTTCAGGGTGACTGTGCGGAGGGTTAAACTGACAGTCCTTTCCAGGAAAAAAAAAAAAAAAAAAAAAAAAGGAAAAGAAAAACAGGGGGGAAAAAAAAGGTGTTTTCTATAATGCCAGTAAAAAACAATTAATTAATAAATCCTGAGGCCCTAATCTGCTCCCCCTCCTCCTTCCCCCGACCGCAGGGTAAACCCCGAGTCACTCCGGAGTGGCTCCGGGTTCGCCCTGGGGATTCGGATCTCCCCTCAGCTCTGCGGCGATTGAAAACCTAAAAAAAGCCGATTTGGGAACGGAGGGGAAGGGAAGGGGGAAGCGGGAGCAAGAAGTTTTCCTCTGAATATTTCCTTTTGCTAATTGCTGGTGCTGCAAGTGTAGACCCAAAGGTAGAAAATAAACCCTCATTGTGAATACGAACATCACTCCCGATCTCTATATAAGAGTATATATAAATACACATATATTTACACACATATGCATAAGCGAAATGTGCAGTAACAGTAACACAGCAGTGGGAGGGAAAAAAATGTTTGCTGATGTTGCAAAGGCAAGGCTTACATAAAATTTTCTTTTAACGGCTCATATTTTAGAAAGAAAAAGATTTACTCCAAATTCAGCTGGTTAAAGCAAAATGAAACAAAAGCTCACGTTAATATGACATGAGGTTTATTATAGGTCTGCTCAGAATGAAGAGGTAAGAGTGGGAAAAAATATGGACACTTTTGAGTCAGACAGAAATAAAATACCAACATTTCTGAGAAGCAATATTTATTGTCTTTTTTTTTTTTTTTTTTTTTTTTTTTTTTTTTTTTTTAATGTAGAGACAGGTCCTGAATTTCCCCAAAGCCTAGATTGGGAAAATAAAGACTTCTTGGCGTTATAAGTAAATCCGTCTGCAGAATCGAAGCAGCACCAACATTCAAAAAAACTGAAGAGGAAAATACAACAAAACACAACAATCTCTTTTTTTTTATTCTTATTCTTATTATTTATGTAAATCAGGTCATCACTGGACAAGAAACCAATTTCTACCCATTACCATAACAGCTTGTCTATAAAGAACATAAAAGATTCAGATAGGATACTATCTAGTCAAGCGGGAATTTTTTTTTTTGTTTTATTTTTTCTTTCTTTTTTGTTAGTTTTTTTTTTATACTTTTCATTTTTAAATTCCCCCACCCATTCACAGAGGTATAGAGTCACAGATAAATAACCCAAAAACTACTTGCTCGCCATATTTACACATTCCCGTTAAATTAAGCATAAATAAATATATACAAACTCAATACTGAATGCCTCTCCGCATTTCTTCTCAGGAAGAGTCGATAAACTGATATTTCTCACTGCATGGTCAGATTTTTCAAGAAGAGGAGGTGAAAGGGATCGTTTGGGGCATAAAAGGAGAATTTTTCTTTTTTTTTTTCTTTCATCTTTCCAGTTTCTCATTCGCTTTTTCAGAGCTTTGCATTTGTTTGGGTCTTTTTTTTTTTGCCTTTATTTCTCGCTGGCACACAGTGTTTAGTCTCTCTCGAAATGTTCAGGCGTTTGCCAGTGTGTTTGGGGATGTTTTCTTTTATTTTTTTTTCCCTTTGTATAAGAAAATATACTATTTGTAAAAAGCCTACGGTCTCTCTCACACAGGGAAGCCGGAGGGGAGGGGGAGGTTGTCTGGATCGATCTGGTAAATGCTTACGGCAGCTGAAACAAGCACCAAATTCTCCGAGAAATGTATTAAAACAGAGCCGGACAGGTCTGTGTGATAAACCGGTCAGAAAGAGAGGAGCAGGGGAAGGGAATAAGCCCTTTGGGCACAGCTAAAGGTCGTAAAACCATCCTTCCCCCCCTCCCTCCCAGCCCCAAATGCAAATTTGGGGATTTGGGGAGAGATTGGTCTGGGATGCAAAGGGACTTTAAACAGCTTCTCACAGAGAATTTCTATTAGGTGGGACAAGACACGACCCAATGTTAAAGAAACCATTGGGTTACAAAAGGATTCCCATAAAATTGGCTTCTTGTTTCCATCATATCTTGTATGAATAACAACCAGGAAAAAAAAGTCAGGGAGCATACGAAAACAAAGATCTTTCCAACGGCAAATAAAGAATTGTTATTAAAAAAAAAAAAAAAGTGAGGCTAAGAATGACATAAAATTTACAGCAACCCACCTGTTTGGTTTGAAAACAAACTTTTCACGGTCTCTCCTCAAACTTTTCCCTTGAGTTACAAAGCAAAACTGCTGTGTTAATCCTCCTGTTTATTGATTTTTGATCCCGAGGAAACCAAATCTTTTAATAACTCAATTATCAGATAAACGTCTGAGGTGCCCCGCCAACACAAGTAGTCAGGCTGGGAAAGTGGAGGGGAGCAGGAAAATACCTTCCAGAGGGAGGGTGAGTTTAGTTTGGGGGGACACCTCTGTACTCAGCACTGATAGGAGCCACCAAGAAGTGGCTAATTCCCTCTGGGACCAACACTAGGCTAGAAGGAAGGACAGAGAGATGTGCTCCTATCCTATGTTTTCTGCCTGATTGCATTAAATCATAAACCTCGTGAGTTTTGTCTCCACACTTTGGGGAACAAATGGGGGGAGGGCATCCCACTGCAATCAGTAGGAATTTGGCTTTATTTTGCCTGAGCAATGCACAGCCTGGCATTTGCAGTTGGTCTCCTCAAGGTAGAAGGCACGAGGGACAGACTGAAACTCTTCCCTCAGCCTGCTGAAGGTTTAGGTCATGGTCCAGGTGACCAAACCTGTGCCTAGGGGAGATTTCAGCAGCAGCAGGATTAGGCCTCCACACGTGAGTAGGTCTTTCCACAAGAAGTTCCAATGGTTTCCTCTCCCCATTAACTCACAGAGGTGGTGGGATACTGTCCTCTGCAGTTAGAAGGATCATCCCCTACATTTCCCCAAAGACAAGGAAAGGCCATTCCCAACATGCCCCCAGAGCCTTCAGCTGGAAGTTCTGGGGTGGCAGGGATGAGGTTCCCACAGCCCTGCACGTGCAGCTGGGGAGGTGGAAGACTGAGAGCTAATTTGGGGTCTCCCCACACCCAAAAGCCCCTCTGGGCTGGGTGATGCTGGAGGACTGGACCCAGAGGCTCCTCACAAATCCTCTTTGCAGAGGGTGAGCAAGGCAACATCTGACCCCTGGTACTCTGCTCCAGTAAAGAGGATATTCCCATCAGGCAGAGAAGGGAGCTGTGCTTTCAGCTGGGGCCATTTGTATTACCCCAGATCCCCTCTTTCCTTTTCACTGCTGGGCCATGCCCTAAACTGGAGCCTGGATTGTCCTTCCTCAGAGGCCTGAAGAACTTTAGGGTGGTTGGCAAGGGATAAGATTTGGAGGATTGGGGGCTACCTGGGTGTTGCTTTTCAATCTGGGGGTCCCCAGTCTGCTGGTGGGGGATCCATGATTTAACCACCATACCTCCTCTGGTGACATCCACAGGGATGTGACAATCCCTGCCACAACCAAACCCACTGGCAGGGACATGCCAGGGTCTAAGACTGCCTCCAACCCATCCCAACAGCCCATGGAGAAGGCTGCCTGCCTCAGTTCCCCCATTTTCTCACAGGAGAGCTCCTTGGGGCTGGATGATCCCTGGATTTCTATTGCCACATGTGCCCAAATCACAAGTAGAGAACAAGAGCTGAGACCTGGCTGCATGAAGATCTGGAAAGCAGACCAGGCCCTCAGCTGTAACCACATCTCAGAGAGCCAAGGGCACTAAGGGTGACAAGAGGATCATTTGCTCTTTTGTTTTGAGAACATTTCATTGAGGGATGTTGGGAGTATTGCTGAATTACTTCTCCCTCACTATCCACTTTGGAAGGTATCTCAAAATTTAAGCAAGGCTAAGGCTTCTCTCTCTCTTGTTTTGAGTTCAGGTGTGCCTGCTTAGGATGGTGGGACTGAGTCCTGCAGCTTTTACATGGATGCTAGGGGGGAGGCCTGACACCACTGGAATTTTGCCAGTGACTCCAGGAGATTTACCCACACCCACTTCTGACATAAGCAGAAAGATGTGTTAGTGCACGAGCCCTACCCCACTGAGAAACACATTACCCGACACGGCAGAATCCAAACAGATATTCATACCCTTACACTTCAGCCTTAGTTTTACCAGAGAAGACAGAGAAATGTATGCAAAAAAAAAAAAAAGGAAAGAAATAAGACTTCCCCCTCACCCCCACCACCCCAAACCATATGCATAAGACATCCTGTCAGACACCAAACCACCACGAAAAACATTGGAGTAAAGAAGTTTTTTCCCCCTCACCACATCAACTTGTTCTGAAGCAAGAGTCACAAGACTTTTTTTTTTTTTTTCAAAAAAAAAAAAGCTTTCTAAGAGAAACAGATTTCCTCAGACTGTGCTCAGAAATCAGGATATTCCCTGGCAAACCCTCCCCACTCCCATCACGAGGAGCCAGCTCACATGGCAACTCTTTCCTCCCTGGGTACAAAACCCTACTGCCAAGCAAGTGTGGTAACATTCAACACAGATCTTATTTTCTTTGCAACATTACACCTCGATTTCAACTTATATTTTTATCTCATTCAAATTATTCCCTTTGAGCTTCTTTAAAGAAGTGCACCTACAGAATTCAGTAACAACTGGCTTTGATTTGAAAAAGCAAAAAAAGCAAAAAAAAGTATCAGAATATCAGAATTGTGGATTTTTTTTCTCTGTACCTGATATATTGTGTAGGGATCTCTAGTCCTCTTTGAAGAAGCTCATAAGCCAAGCGGGCAAAGCTTTAGGAAACAGAAGAAAATAAAATAGTGCATACTCCTGAGAAAGAATTACATACTCATATCACTCATTTTTTGTTGTTGTTAACAGTTCTTTAAAAATGGGGGAAGATCTCTCTCACACACACTAGTCAAGGAAATTAAGGACTGAAATATTGGCATAGTTAGGAATATAAAACTCCCTAGAGAAAAAGAGGAGATCTCAGAAAATTAAGAAATCAGATAGCACTGACATTTTACCAGACCTTACTTCCAAAATTTTGCAACCCATTATAGACAAGGCATTTTACCATCGAAGACAAAATTACTAAAATTACAAAGGTATGTTTGCATGCACTAATATGTGTGGCTACGCACACATATTTTCTATATATATATATGTATATATGCACATATATACATATATATCCACAAACATACACAGGATACACTCGCCCCCCGTGGGGAGTGGGGTGTGCACATTACACAGATGCACACGCAGAGGCACACACGCACCCAGACACACCTGTAAACGCTGCCAATCTAAACAGAGAGTCTGTCTAGACCAGGAAAAAAAAAACGCAAAATAGTTCTTAAAAAATAGGCTTGGCTAATTCAGCTGAGCCACGGCGACCCCGAACGTCCCTTCTGGTGGCACCTGAAGTTAAGATGCTGCCATGAACTGCAGCTGGTACTGATGGCTTGGTGAGGGGCCTGGGAGCTCCCCTCCTTTCCTAGTCTAGACAGAACCAGGGTGGTGAGATGAGGTGGGAAGAGCTGAGGGGAATGAGGCCATGGGGNCCAAATCATTATTTAAAAAATGTGAAAGAACAGAAGTGGGGAAAAAAATCCTGGTGGTTGTCTTCACATGTTCCTGTCAAGAGACTCTGAACCACTGGTCTTGCGCCATTGTGCTCCTCTGATCTTAAATTATTGTCTTTCTTTTATTATTATTATTTTTCTTTTATTATTATTATTATTTTGTCCTACCTAATAGAATACTTCCAAAGCCCAATCCA
>VZRF01012069.1:118377-140993 GCA_013396875.1 Vireo altiloquus | reverse complement strand
CCAAATCATTATTTAAAAAATGTGAAAGAACAGAAGTGGGGAAAAAAATCCTGGTGGTTGTCTTCACATGTTCCTGTCAAGAGACTCTGAACCACTGGTCTTGCGCCATTGTGCTCCTCTGATCTTAAATTATTGTCTTTCTTTTATTATTATTATTTTTCTTTTATTATTATTATTATTTTGTCCTACCTAATAGAATACTTCCAAAGCCCAATCCAGTATTTTTTAAAGCTAAAATTAAGACGGTTTTGTTTAAAAGATTATCTCTCTCTTTTCTCCTTTTATTTATTTAACTTTTTTTTTTCTTTTCCTTTCTTTCATTCTAATTTTTTTTCCTCTCTCTCTCTCTCTCTCTCTCTCATTTTCTGTGTTTCTCTTCCTTGTCTCCAGTTTTACTACCTGGTCCTTCGCCAGATGTGTGCCTGTTAGCAGTGTTGTTGTTCAAGAACATCTTGTCCATGCCTTTGAGAGCTTCAGTCAGGTAGTTTTGGAGGGCCGTGAGGGCAGCGCAGATAGCAGGGGCCCCAAAGCCGTGAGTGATGAGGCTGAAGTGAGTCAAGCAGCTCTGAATGCCCGGTTCCAAAATAGGGGTAGGCCGGCTGTTCCCAATGGGCGTCCTGTCCTGGGCCAAGAGATCTGTAAATTCTTTACAAAGTTGCCTGCATGGAAGAGAGAAAGGCAAAGAGAGGGAGAGAAGGAGAGAGGAGCGGTTAGGTACATCCAACAATTATCTGTGGCAACCAAGGGGCAGGTTCAGGCCAAAAGTGATCCCAAGATGTGGGATGGGACATTTTTGCCACCATCTTTTTTCCCAGCTGTTTTTGAGGACCAGCCATGGTGAGCCAGCATCTCCCTGCTCAGAATGATGCTCTTCAGGGGATAACACCAGTTCTGGAGATTAAAATCTCTCCAGCAGGATGCTTCTGAAGCACTGTGAAAACTCAGCTCTGCTCAGTGGCTTCAGAAAAATCCAGGCTGAAAGGGAGATGTGCCCAGGATCTACCAAGCACCCATCCTCCTGGAGACCTGACCCCAGCTCAAAGCTGCTCCCACTAATGCTGTCCCTGCAGAAAGCACAGCCATGCACTGAGAGCTACTGGGTGGCACAGAGACATGGTGCAGGGAAGGGCCAAAACAGAGCTTCTCAGGGACTGCTCAGGCTGGGCCACCTTACTGAGAAAAATCAGGATTTTGGGACTCCAGACTGGCTTATTCATGGCATGATGAGCAAAGCGAGCACTTCCCATTTTGTTCAGGTGAGTGACAACCCAGTTAACACATCAGAGTTGACACCTGGCTTGTGGTTGTTTGCCTGCACCTTTGAAAAATCAGATTTGATTTTGCTAATGAATTCACACACAAGCACTTTCTTTTGAATTACTCTGGTCCAAAAGGCCTTCAAGTCAACAGGTGCCTGGGCAGGTAGAAACCCTGGAGGCTGGTGGGGTTCCCACAGGAATAGTTTCTTTAAGGGTACCCAAAGGAATCAGTTTTTCAAGACAGGTGCCTACCCAGGGACTTGAGATAAAAAAGACCAGAATTTAAAAAAAAAAAAAAAGGGAAAAAAGAAACCCTTAAAAAAGACATTCAGCTCTCATTCTCTGAAATTCTCTGAAATTCCCAGTGGGTTAAAGGTTTCAGAGGGTGGGGAAAGATAAAGGTCTACTTCTATGTGTATTATCCATTAAGAAAGTGCAAGAGAGGAAACTTTGAATTTGGAGAACAAATAGTAATGAGTCCAACATTTTACATCTTCAAAGAGCAAAGCAGGGTCTGCGAGCAATTAAAGTTCTGGGACATTAATATCTTCTGACCCTGCGGAAAAGGGCAATCAAATTCCAATCACGTCTGAAAAACATCTGGACAAATTTGAGCAAATGATTTTTCAACCCTCCATATATTTCTTTAAATTACACTGTCATCGGAGGCAAGCCACGTCCCAGAGCATTAAATAAATGAGAACTGTTTGGGATGGGGTTTTTCTTTTTTTTCTTTTCCTTTTCCCACCCCCCCCCCCCCCCTTTTTTTTTTTCCTGACAGATAAAGATGTGTGAACACTCAGCACCCACTGCTGAGTACCCGAGCAAACCTTGAAGCACCCAGCGAGCAGCCTGGGAGGCACAGCCTGGTGTAAATCATCACATACAGCACACCTGCCCAGGAAATCCCAAGGGAGAGAGGTTGGCTGGGGGGGCCAAATCGAGAACCATTATCAGTGCATGGTCGTAGGCTTTTATTTTTTTTTTCCTTTATTTTTTTTCCTTTATTTTTTCCCCTCTTTTTTTAAAATTGATTTTTTTTTTAGATAAATCATAGGGAAAAGGCATTGCAATTTGGTAGCAGACACACAGGTGTGTGTGAGCAGCAGGAGGGACAGACAGACATGCTGTGGAAGGAAAATATAGATTTTTTTGGTCCACTTTCCATAAAAAATTTTTAACTGGGATAGGTTTGAAAATGATGTACAATAGCTAGGGGAGCATCGCCTACAACCTCTCTAGGGGCAGGGTCTGCTGGAAGGAACCCCACTGCAGAGGGATGCAGAACTCCTTGGGGCAATTCGAGCATCCTTCCTCCCCGCGGAGCTGTTGGAATTTAGAGCCTGGAAATTCCGTCTGCCTTCCAAGCGGGCTCAGAGGAAGAGTTTGAGGAGAGGGAGGATTTTCTCCGGGAAGGGCAGAACTTGGCACTCACTTTGTAGCAAGCAGCATGTTTTTCCTGGAGTGGAGGTCGCTGGGGTCCGTGTGCTGTCTGTTCAGGTACTCAGAAACAGCTTTGGCTGGGAACTCCGTTTCACAGATGTACCCAAAATCCCGAGCTAAATGAACGGCCTCACCTGGAGGGAACGAGAAGGGAATTAACACCTCCGGGCACCTCCAGCCCCGGGACACCGGGCAGAGCCCACCGCTTTCCTGGGAGACACCAGCTCCTTTGAGCCGTGTTTGGAAACCTGTTATCATCCCTTCCACCTCCGGGACAGGTTCCATAGCATCCCTTCCACCTTAGGGACAGGCTCCAGTTGGGTGTTTCCCCCCCACCAGCCCTATTCTGGGGAGAGAAGCTGATGGGACAGATTTTGGGCTGATGAGATTTGTCTTTGCTGCACTGCTCTTGTGTTGGTTTGTACCCATGAGATGCTCGTACAGAACGAAGAGTTCACACACACACCCACCACACGCACACAAAACTTTAAAATTAACTGGGCCAAAAAATAATGAGAGGGGAAACTGGTCAAAGCCTGAAAGACTAAGGACCCAAACTTCTCTTAAGAGCAGAGAAACCATTCCTTCTTCAATACCTCAGATCGTTGTGCAAAATTTTACAGATATGGATATATTGATAATATTAGTGTTGATTCTTTGTGGGACGTTATATACACATTTTATCCACACACAGAGCACTTGCATAATTATCACAGTTATCACCACATCTGTAAAATTAAGGTGATAACTGCACTTATCCCTATGGTAATTTAAAAATCTGCATTTTTAACTGACCATCATGCAACAAGAACTCCTGTCTGCCCCATGGAAAGATAACAACTAACGGCAACTTTTTCTGTGAACAAAATAATTATTATTCTAACTCTAATTCTAACTCACTTTTCCTGCCTGTCTGGTTTCAGGTTTCTTGCCTACAGAGGTTTGTGTCATCCAACTCCTACTGATGTACTTCATGCCACAAGAAGAAGACAGTAGCTGCGGAAAGGAGGAAAAGAGGAGGGGGGAAAAAAACCCCTCAGACTCTTGAGGGATTCCACCAGATTATAGCTCAGCCCCTCCAGAATAAAGCGTTAAATCCTTTAAAGCGTCGCCCGAGGGACGAGGGGGAAGATTTCCTACACGCAGGTATGTCTAATAACTCCAGGACCACGTTATTTTTAACTATCGGGAGTTGCTTTCCAACGTCATCTCCTGCTTCCCAATGCTTCTCGCTAATCATCAAACCGGTTAATGAAGGCGAGAGCAGCCGGCAGAGCCTGGAGGAGGAGTTCCCGAGCCGGGCAGGGTCCTCCCAGGCAGCGTTCGGGCCGGGACGGACCGGAGCGATCCTGTTCCTGGCGACACAGGGGCAGCTACGCTAAACCTGGTTGCTGGAAGGAAGGAAAAAACAAAACAAAACAAAACAAAAAAACACCAAAAAAAACCCCGGATCTAAAACTCCATCAGGTGCAGCTTCTTCCAAAAGGAGGGAGCTCTCTGGAGGCTCTCTTGTTGATTTGTAAGGGAATCAGGGGAGAGGAGGGGAATGTACACCTTACTGCACACTTGACACAGATTTTAGCATCACTACACGACCCCACCGGCTTTGGAAGCTCACGCCAGACTCGGGGAGGGGCTGGTGCTGCTGCGGACAGAGTGCACAGTGTGTTCCACACACACCGCGGGGTGAAGCTGCACTAACAGGGCGCTCAGGGGCACTTGTGCCCCCCGAAATGCCTCACACCTCCAAGAGCGATACCCTACACTGTAACCTACACCGAGCCTGGCACTCTCGGCATCACTCCCATGTGGGTACCAGGAGGAGCTCCCGCCCCTCAGCCCCCGACTTTTTGCGAGCTTTCCTTCAGCTCTGCAACGCGGCAAGGTCTTGTCGCTCACATAACTCAATCAAAAGAGTTGAAAAGTTAATATCTAGCACAAATATTTATGCTCGCTTTATACGCAGAAGAGATAAGTGGATTATTTATATGCCTCTCGGTGTGTATGTGCAATGCAGATACATATAATTCATGATTGCATCCTAACTATTCCAGTTAGGTTTTTTTTGGAGGAAATCCAACTTCTCTTAGCATAAACACGCACATAACCCTAAACTTATTAGGGGCTCTAAATTTTCCTTGTCGATACGGTAACAACAAATCAAAGAGACACACTGGCCACCAAAATGACATTAGTTGACTTGAAATGACTTGAAACTTCGGTCGTCCCTCTCTCCTTCCTCAGGAGTAGCTGCTGTCTTTGTTCAGCTCCAGCCACCTTAAGGGAAACCGAGCTCTGCTACTCTTAAATGGCTCTGCTTTAATAATAATAATAATAATAATAATAATAATAATAATAATAATATAAAGAGTAATTTTGTATTATTTCTCCTCACTGGCCATCTTGTAGTGGCCATAAATCAGCTCTGGAGGAGCGAATTAGCAGGAGGATGGAGCAGACCTGGAGTCAGAGATCACAGGGTGGAAATTAATAGCAAGGAGGAATGGGACTGCCCTGCAGAATTACACGTGCACACAAATATACACACATATAGCCACACATACACACACAGACACACTCCCTCGCTCTTGTCACCAAGAGGGATCAATGATCCTCCAGCCAATGATTTAATTTTTGGGAATGGGATCCTTAACCGTGCAGATGTTCCTCCTAACCCGCCCTGATTTTCACCTCTGCAAGGTTTCCTCACCAGATCCCGAAAGTTGGTGGGGTTTTAGGGGGGTTTTGGGGGGTTTATTTTTGGGCTTTTTTTTTTTTTTTTTGGTTTTTTTTCTGGTTTGTGAATGTCAGACAGGAGCTGAGAGCAGGCAAGGGTGTGAAAGGAGCTGCGACCCTCGGCTTACCTTCCACCAGGGAGGTGAGTAAAGTGACATTTGCTGCCTTACGCCTGCCGGCTGGTAAATTCAAACCGATTTTTTCTAGCCTTTCTCGCAAAGATCTCCCCCCGTTTTTCGATTTGGCTCTAGAATTGCAAAGAAATTAACATCGTGATTAACCCCGCAGTGTTCCTGGAAGAAACGTTTAGTCTGTGCAGTCAGCGGAGCCTGGGAGGGTTTTCTCTCGGCGTTAAGGACTCTGGGGGTGTGGATTTCTGCTCGGGTTTGCAGAGATTTTCTTAATTTCTCCCAGGGGTAGAAGCGGGGATGAACCCACTTTCCGCCCGATTTTATCCAGGGAAATCAAACAACGCCAAACAGCCATAATTAATGGAAAGGTTCTGATCTAGAGAGCAAATGGGTATGACATCAACTTGCATTAAGATGGAGTAAAGGGATGGGCAGGAAGGTAGAGGAGGATTAAACCTTCCCTTATTCCAGGAAAGAGCCAGAATGGGACGAGGGGATAAAAAAACCTAAATAAATATGGTTTATTCGAAGGGAGCTTGTGTGCGCCTGTGGATAAACTGAAATTTAGGGAAATATTTATTAAACCATTTCGTGCGTGTGAGTTTGTTCCTGTGCGAGGAGGCGACGCTGAGAGGAAGAGCTCACCTGAGGCAGGGTGCGTTATAAAGAGGGAATGGATCGCCTGGGGGAAGATTGGAATATCTGTCGGAGGTTACTGATAAGGGCAATAAAAGGATGAGTGAGCTATACGTGGGAAATTCAGAGCTATTGTTCGAATGCCCATACATATGTAAACCCCCAGGGATGAAATCTTGCCACCTGCAAAGTCAAAAGAGTTTTGGCACCTAAGAGCAGAGTCTATGGCAACTCTCTCCTAATTCTTACTTAAACTTTGCTTAAGAATTAGCAGTTAAACGTAGAGAAAGGAAACCAGAAACTACAGAAAAGCCAGACTGGCTTTCCACTATTTTAATATCGAAATAAATAGGGCTGGATGGCAGAATTGCAAGAGAGCAGCTTTCTATATTTCATCTGCTCTGAACCAAAATCTTGTTTAAAATTTAGATTCAAGATAGGAACTGAAGTCAGCAGCAGCCAATGATTATGGCTTGGGCCACCTCCAGAAATCTGCTGAAGTTCAATAATAACGTTTCTTTACCTTGGTAATTATATTTTTTACAGAGCATCTCTCAGACGTTCTCCCTGCTCCATTTGTGGTTGTACAGAAGGAGCAGGCAGGTTAGCATCTGTAAGTAAAAATCTCTGCTGCTCTCCCTGGCAGCTGAGCAATGATTACAGACATTCACGTGGAACAGCAGCTATTTTAGGAGACCCTAATTCTCACGTGTACATTTGGGTGACTGACCATGTGTAGCAGAACTTTCCCCCTCGTCTCCATGACATGGAGCCAGAGCCCTTGACGTCATCACAGAATTTTTTTTGGTGGCGAGGGGGAGAACCCCAAACACCAACTTCATTTTAAAGCACCTTATAGCCAACACATCCTAATTGCTGCTACAGGAGTTGCCAAGACATTTCCTCCGCTAAGTTTAGCAACTTTTAAACATGGTCTGAAGTTTATTCATTTTCAGTTTGTATGCATTTGTCCCTGTCTAAAAGTCATGCTTTTTATTCCAGTCTCCCTCACACATAGAAAATGAAATCTTGTACCCTCTCAGCCTGAGTGGGTGAGCTGGTACCTCATACTGCTGCCTCATGGTTTCTCCTCTGTTGTGACAGGAGATAGAGCCTTAGCTCACCTTTCTTACAGATAAGTCCTTCTGACAATTCACAGTCCCTCAGGCACTGCCAAGAAGAAAAAGCCCTTTCTCCCTGGTAGCCTTTCCAGCTAATGGCCTCAAGAGCTTAAATTCTTGTTGCTTCCACACAAAAGCACAGTCTCCCACTTCTTATGATGGAGTGACAGCTGGACCTCAACTTATTCCTTGATCTCCACTTTCTTCAGTACCAACAAGGCCAGCTATTTTGAGGTCTTCAGCAAAACCCACCTGGACATTAGTGGGTGATTTGCATTGATGTTAAGCAGTAAAGGCCTCAAGACCAGCTGTGAGTAATTCCTCTAGCAACTTTCTCTGTGTGAAGCACTGAACTCTGACTTTCAGAGCTACCTGTTGGTGGCTTTTCTTTAGTCAGGTACTTGCCTTCCTTTCAGTTTGCTTATCAGATCCCTGCCAATTTCTTGTGTGACACCATGTGTCATAACTGACATAATTGCCCGATCATTATTGCCATATAGAGGAAGCCTCGTGGGTTTATCTAGGAAATCCCTAGAAATACATCTGTTCCTGAAATATTTTGGGATATATTGGCTGAAACATGCCCATCGTGGCATTTTATTTTGTCCACTTTCTAAGAGAGACGTGTGAGGAAGAGAAAAGGGGCAAGAGGAATATCTTTCAGTCTCAGTTCCTTCATTTGTGGCTAAACAAGGCCAAATCTTTCTCTCCTCTCCATACATTTACCTCAACATCTGGTAGCACAGCATATTTTCACCTTATCACCAGCGTTACATGCACAGGCTCTCACAATAGGACCAATGCATATTTGAAATCATCTGTATTGTTGACCAAGGACTTCTGGTGCATGCATGGAGGCCCAGACACATTTGCACATTTTTCCCAGCCTCTTACCTTCTAAGCACTCCTCCTAGGAGGGACGCGTTCAGACACTCTGGAGGGGAAAGGCGTCTTTGAACTTCTCCCACAGTTACTTTATACTTTGAAGTTGAGCTAAGCAAAGACAAACGGCCAGGTACAGAGCAAAACACCTCTCCGGTATTGACTGAAATTCCACCCAGGAAGCCATCTTTATTCATCATCAAAGAAGTAACAGATTTTGGAGGAACCGGAACTGGGGAAAGAAAAGGGGAGGAGGGGAGAGAGAAACCGTCACGCCACGAAGGAGCACAAGGTAACCACAGTCTCTCTGACATGCACAGAACAGCAAAATGAAAGGGAATTTTGAATCTCTGGCTACCTCCAGCAACCTAAAGGGTGCTGCTCCCCCAACCTCTAGGAAACTGCTCCATGGATGATGGATGGAGAGAAGGGTGGTACAGTACAGCCTCTATGCAGGGTTTGATCATTGGGAAATAAAATACATATTGGCAAGCACCTGGCAACTTTCGGGTTTGAGCCTGTGTCTCACCCAGAGCCCCCCGATGCCTTTTGTACAACGGACAGCGCCTTTCTGGAGGGGAAAAAAAGAGGAAAATTTACTTTTTTTTGGCTAATGTTTCCATTACTGCTAAGCTGAGCCAGGAATAAATTCACTACACAAAGGGAGTAGCTGTCTTAAATGAGTATCAAGGCTGGAGGATACAGCAATGAGAAGACAGCTCTGTTATTGCTTTGGGTTTTTATTAAGTCTGGTTTATGAAATAAAATGAGTCTTTTCCTTCAGAAAAATGAACACCAGGAAAAAATATCTGGCCTAACCACGGTGTTCTCCACTCTGATCATATTGTGCTGTCCGTGAATTAGTAGGAACTCTCCTGCCCCTAAATAAAACTGATTTAGTTACTGCAACACGTATTTAAAAGTAGTTATAGGGAAAAGTAAAAAGAGAATGATAGAGTGAAACTAAACAAAATAGAACCACGTTGTTCTCTCCAAGATAAAACTAAGTATTTCTTTTCTCTGAGAAACCAGTGAGGTTATTTTAAGAGTAACCAAGGGGATTATAATGAACAAGTTCCTATAATAGCAACCAGAAACACTCAGAAATAAACAACAAAATTGGTTAAACTAAAACTGAGAGCAATTCCCCTGTGACATGAATTTTGTTTACAAATGAACTTAAATAGCTCTCTCATAATTGTGTGTAACTGTTATGATTTACAGCAGGTGCTCTAATCAATCACCCAATCACTTTAATTTATAGGGAGCCTCGCTGCATTTTCCCAGTTGTTTCATTTCTGCAAGTAATTGATAACAAACCATACTTAAGGTATGTTTTATGCAGGAGTTAATAAGAGCTGACAGCTGCTACTGCTGCTTCCTCTCAGATCCGTGGCAACATGCGTTTCCTTATAGAAAATATACACTGAAATTGGGGCTTTTGCTGGTGGGAGAGCCCTGGCAGTCCAGCGGGCATGTTTCAGAGGAGAAGACTAATTGATTACACACCCTCTTCGAGCAGATACTGCTCCACAATCTCCCATTTCCACTCAATCAATTGCAAAACCAATTCGGCAAATAATAAGGTTCTATTATGCACATATGCCAGCTATTTAGGTAGTTATAATACATGTCAGTTAAGTCATAAAAGCCCTGTTTATTTGCAACATATCTGGAGAATCAAACCATTAGGGTTGAGCGGATATTTAAGTCGTCTGGAGCTGCTAAACAATAAGATCGGGTATCCTAATATATTACCAAGTGCTAACTACTGGGCAATTGCCAATTTTATAACCTCAGTGCATGGAATAGACACAACCGTGTTTCCCTGTTTTTATTGCAGATCATTTCCTACTGCCAGACCAGACCCCCACAATAAAAGCTCTATAACAGCTAAAAACCAAAAGGCATGTCGATTTTAGATATACATATTGCTTCGTATGCCTTGTATATAGTCTCCAGTATAAACAAATTATTTTGAGTGGCTTGACTTCAGGGAATCAGAAAGTGAAATGGATTCCTATTTCTCTATTATTTTTAGTTAGGCACTTTATGCAGCTCATAAAGGCGGTTTCAAATAGTTTGAGAATGGCTCAGAAACAGTTATAAAAGAGTTAGAGGCCCGCTCCTGCTTTCGTTGCTATTATTAGGAATTTCTTTTTGCCATTGATTCTATAGGAAAAGACTCGTTTCTATATCAGAGGCAGTTCCAGCAGACCAAAAAATTGTATTTCTATTTTCCCCCCTCATTATACATAAAAATATATCTTATTTCATGCACAATGATCTGTTTGAGTGAAGCATCAAGTAGAAAATATAGAAATTAAAAAAGGAAAAAAAAAAGTTTGATTGAAGCAGTGCCACCAGACAGATTTTCACGACTGGCATTTTTTTCTTGGGACAAACACATGGGCTCTGCAGTTCGAGTACACCTTTACTGTGCCTATATTTAGTGACCAGTTTATCAGGTCACTGTCCAGTGAACTGAGAAATTAAACAAGAGGCAGCAATTCCATGAACATCTGATCTTAGTCCAAACTCACTAAAGAGAGAAGGACCCGTGCAATGCTTAAATGTACCTCACCCTGCTCTCTGTGGCCTTTTGGAGCACTCATTACATTAGTTAACCTTTGAATTATGGATTTTCACGTGCTCGGTGTTTTTTTCCCCCCCCTTGCAAATTGCTTTTGGGAAGCAGGCTGGCTCCCTTCCCTGCTATGCTGAGAGCTCCTCAGCTCCTCTTCCTAGCAGTGTTTCCCTGAAAAGGATGGTATGAACAAACCCATCAGCAGGACTCTGATAGCTCTGAGCCCATCTGAGAGGCTTGCCAGGCGGTGTAAGCATATCTATCGCAATTTCATAGCTTCAGAGAGATCTACTCTATCTGGGCTCTGTATCTTCTGTAAATTACCTAATGCTGCCTCAAAAAAGTGTTTGCCATGGAATGAATTATCTCTATCTATATCATATCTATATGTTTATCATGGCTGGGGCTTTTCAGACACAGCCCAGACATCAGCAGAGATAACAGAACGTGGAGCTTTTGGGGGTGAGGAGATCTCCACGTCCGTGCGTGCAGCTGCATGTGTCAAATCCCTGCGCGTATGTAAATAAACCCAAATGCAGAGTATATTTTTAGCCGATATCAACTTCCCCAGTTGGTTAGGGACTGCTGAAATGACACAGAGTAACACTCATGTACCCACGCAGCGTCCCCACCACTCCTGCTTTCACTTTATCCCATTTAGTTCTTGTTACCCCCAGCAGAAACTGTTCGATTTTCTTTCACTCCCAAACTCTATTTGCAGCGTGTGTGAGAGCACCCACAAATACATCACTCCCCCTTTCAAAATCTCCGCTTTCTCCATGCTTTTATACTTCTTTATTTACCTCCTTTGTCTCTCTTCTTTTTCCCCTCTCCTTTTCCACCCGTTTATCTCTTTTTCCTCCCTTTTTTTTTTTCTCTCTCCTCCTGTGGTTACTTCCAGCCTCTTTGTCATTTCTCCCCCTTCCATTTCTCTTCAGCTTATCAATAAACCGGGAGAGCAACAGTAGCCGCTTGATTTGTTAGTAATTATAAGCATACTGTTCCTGCAAACGGGATCTCTAGATGAGTGAGATCGCTTTAAAACGACAGCAGGAAATGGTGGGGAAATGGAGCATGGCGAAACTCAGCGTGAAGCTTTCAGTTCTTTACATGTTTACAATTTTCTGTGCATACATTAAGTCTTAGGCCTCTCTTTTTTTTTCCTTTTCCTTTTTTTTTTCTTTTCGGGGGGGTGGTGGTTCTCTGTTGGGTTGCTCGCCAAAAACGTGTGAAAATGCGCAAAAATGTGAACGGACAAGTGGAAATGGGGTGAAAAAAGCTGTTTTTACAACAATAAAACTAAAGAAACAATAGATTTATGTCCTGCAAACAGCTGTTTAATAAGGGTTACAGCTATGGATATTGCAATAACCCAGCTGAATAATATGGTAGTCGAACAGGCAGTCAAATAATCAATCAGAATAAATATTTCTTGTATCTCTTACTAAGAAACGTCGTGGACAAATTAATTACTAATAACTATTAAACTACTTTCAAATTTTTTTTTAATCTGCCTACTAGGCTTTAAATGAATAAAAACTTCTTTGTCCATGCCAACAACAGGACTTTGCTGTAGCTGATTTAGTCTGACTCTGTAGCCAAGCCTAAAAGGTCCGGGGCAAACGTCTTAGACATTGAAACTAAAGAGACCCGGATCTTATCTTGATTTTAAGTAACAAATAAGAAAATTGCGTGCTCATCTCCCATTTCCTTCTGTCCCCCTCGTCCCCTCCTCTCCTCCCGCCCCTCTCCTCCTCCGCAGCCCCCTGTCCCCTAAAAGCCGGGACTAAATTTCAAAGTGGAATGTATTCCCTCGAAACTGTTTTGCATTAATTAAAGGGAATCCTTAGGTTCAGTGGGTAATCCAGGAATAAGCACGAAACTGAGAGGCATTGAAGCAACATCTCTTGAGCCCCGATCTATCACCTGAAGAGCTGAGGCCAGAGTGGTTTTCAGTTAATCATTTATCAGCTGCTTCAAGGGGTGGGGAGGAAACTCGTGCTGGATTATTAACAGCGAAAAACAAAAGGTTAAGACACCTTCTTTCATGTATTTCCTTAAAAAAAAGGAGGAACAACGGAACGCGTTTGCAAGGCCATGAATTAAGGTCTTCAAGTTAAAATGGCCTTTCATGCTAAATCAGATGTGAGTGTGCAGACGATCGTCAGAAACAGCTGAAAGTAAATAAATACATCAGAATAATTTTAAGGTCACTGACTGTGCCCCAGAGTCACAAAAAATTAACTTGGAACTCAGGCCATGTAAGGTTTTGCAGGAAGACAACTTCTTTCACCACAGAGAGTGCCAAGCAAATTTCAGATGAGCATTTGACAAGGGGACTCGATCTTTTATTCCTGACACATGGAAAACCTTCCCTTCATTTCAGCAAAAATCGAGGGAAAGGCCTCAAAATGTGCAGTCGGTAAGCTCTGAAAGCTGAATTAAATCTGATATTAATGCTCTTGGTGATTATTATCATCTTGATGATTTATCTGGCTCCCTCCCTCCCACTTTCACCACCCAAATCCTAATGAAAGTGGGAGTTAAAGATGATTTTTTAATGTCTTGTTGGATTTTTAGACTGTTAATGTACCGCATCCTTCTCATTATTAGTTTATTGATTGTTCATTGACCAGCCCCCTTCAAATCATATTAACCACCCTCTGCCAGTTTAGATTAGGGGAGTTTAAAAAGCACCTTTCATTATTTCAGCGCCACTGCCACCACGGTGGAGTTCAGGCTTGGTAGCTTAATGCTCTCTCTAATGGGGCAGCTAAGAGACAAGGGGCCACGGTCCCTGCCTATTGCATTAATAGCTCAAAGGGGGCTAATACAGAAAATTAGCCTTAAACGAGCTCTGGAGATCTCCAAATGAAAGAGCCATTTATCACGCTGGCTACCTTCACTCCACTCGTTTGCTCTCTCTACTGGGAACAACTCATTTCCTCTTAACTAAATTACTTCAGAAATGTCAAGTAAGCTCAGATAGCAAACATAACAAGAGCCTGGGTATATGTAATCTGTTGTGTGGGATCGATATGTGAGATAAATCAATAGCCGTGTATGAATCCCTATATAATTTCCTTAATATTTTGGCAAACCTTTTGCATAGAGAGATAATTCCCTCTGCAGGTCTCAAAGGCCATAAAGGAACAGACACAGCCTGGGTGATATAATTAAGTTTAGGCTTCAAGTCCCCATCATACTTTTCCCACTACTTTGCAATTAAGGAATTTGAGGCTCTGGACTAGGACTGGGTGAAGCAGACCCCCTGTGACTCTTATCTATAGATACTTAAATATACTATCTATATTTATTACCCAAATATGTAACCCAGGAGTGTCCCACTGCACAAAAATCAGTCAATACCTGGGTGTCTGTCTGTCTATCTGTCCCATCTACTTACAAGAACGACTCACAGAGTTTAAATAACTTGTTCTCATTTCAAAGTACATCCTCAGAGCTACAAACTGCAGGGAACAAAGCGAAATTGATACTGAACGCTCTCTGCATTGCTCCTTCCCTTGTCCTGATTAAATATTGACTGCCACGAATGTGACTTGCTATTTATTACCCATTTCTTTTCCTCTGCACCCAGGAAACTCACTGTGAAAAAAAAAAATACAATATGCCTTTATGCTGGAAAGTTTCTTAGAGCTCAGCATTACTTCTAAGGAACAAAATGCTGCTACAGTGGTTTTTAAACAGTTGCAAATGCATCTCAGGCTCTTTTTCAGTAACCTTATTTCCAAAGAGCATGTGTCTCCTGCTCATCATGTGTAAACTCAGAGTATCTCTTCTTCTGGCTGCAAATAGGCACAAGTAATCCCACCTAGATGGGACTGGGTCTCTCTAGGCAGCAGCTGCTCCATCTGGGGCCATTTCAGTGCCCACACACACAAAGCACACCTAAATATATGCCTAATACATATAAAAATCTATACCTAATGTGTAATAATTACTGGCAGTCACACTGTAGTGCTACTCGATGTCTAATTGCACCACCCAGCACGCACATGGAATGTCTCTGCTGTCCTCGTCAGCTGAAGGAGGGAGAGACACAGGCGTGCATGTGTTAAAAAAAAAAAAAAAAATTTGGATTGTGTATTCCGCGAAAGACCAGCACTAAACAACCTCAAAAAGGACTCTCTCGACCACAAATCAAGTACCAATTAATCAAATACACCCAAGAGGGAGTGTATGAGGTGTCAAGTGGGGTGGGGAAGGGGGAGGAGAGTGAGAAAAAAAAAAAAAGTTAAAAATACAACCAGAAACCATCAGGTTACAGACCCTGAGTAGGAACCCCACTAAACATTCAAACGGAACCAAAACAGCAGAAACAAACAAGCTTTTTTTTTTTTTTTTTCTTTTTAAAGTTAAGTAACTTTCTGTTTCTTAAAAAAAAAAAAAACAAACCAAAACTCTTCAACCTTTCAACCAATAGTCATAAATGGGGCTGTCAAATGGTCTTCAAGTTTTCATTTGTCCTCGCTTAAATAACCAGACCTTGATCGTGTGTGTGAAAGAGAGAACGTACACGGAGATTTAAATTAAAAAAAAAACCCAAACAACAAAAACAAAGCAAACAATAAATACACGGAAGGACCTCATACTGCCTTCAACATATTTTGGGTAAACACTCTCCCTGTTATTTTTCTTTACATCCTAGAAGATCGTCGCTGCTAAATTATTTGTGCGCATTTGATAAATAACAAGGTCCTGGAGATAACTGCCGTTTATAGTAAGCATAAGGGACAGCGTTTTTAAGGCTCATCTCTGGTACTTAAAATTGAATCTAGAAATAGAAACTCCTTAGATAATTAAAGATAGCTTTCCCCCCATTTGCAGCGTGTGATCTGTTTAATGTCTATCAGCATAACACAACACTAATCACCAAGCATCTTCGAGTGACTGTCAGAGAAATGTAAAAAAATTAAGCAGCTGCAATACGCCCAAAATGAGTTATTGTAATTACATTTAATTAGTTTAATTAGTTAATTATTTTGCTTACAGCTGTACAAGAGACTGCAAACATTTGTTAATATCACATTCGCTTTAACAGTATGGGGTGATTCTGCAGTTGCACTAAATCATGGGCGCATATGTAGGAAGATGTAAAAAATGGGCACCGGGAAGGGGGGAATCTTGGGGGAAAGGGGGAATCTTGGAGGCAGTGGGGAAGGGGGCTCAGGCTGCCTTTCCATGGGCATCTCTTTCTCTCCTCTCCACGTTTGATTCGCCTGGGAAATGCATTTAAGCCCCAAAGGGAATCAACCCCTTCCCCCATTAAGAGCCAAGGGGTCCCCGTCGAAGATCGGGGGGAGGGAAGGGGGGCTGTGGAAACTGCACTGGAGCGTGGGGTGCCCCATTAGAGAGCATTTGTGTAATTAAACCCTTTGAAGGGCGGGAGAGGCGGGGATATAAACTTTTATTTTCGCGTGTCTTATCCCTTCACTCTATCTGCTGATCCAATCAGCTATTCATCTTGCTGCCATGGGCGCCTGCTTCCCGAGAAATTCATTGCCCCGAAATCAAAATATATCATGAAGATATCGCTACACAGTAAAAGTTTGTCTAGCTTGTTGGAATAATCCATACCTTTTTTAATGACAGACTGGTCCAATAAGTTCATACCGCTGTTATTGGCATCTTCAACTGACTGTGGATATAAAAACATCACTATTCAAATTGACTGGATATTAAAGAATCGCGTACATAAATCATGTCATTCCAAACTGGAGTCCCTGTTATTTCCATTTATATTAATTCACTAGGGGAAGAGGGATTTTTTTTTTTATTGTTGTTATTATTATTATTATTGTTGTTATTATTATTTCCCCAAATCAACAAGGAAATTAAATTCTTACAAATTTTATAGTCCTCTAATAAAACAAAAGGAGGTGTGGAGCATATGGGGTGCAATGCTGGTTTTGTTATCTTATAAAACATAGATATCACATAGACTTCTTTGCATTCCATAAAGCTTTATATTTCTTCCTTTGAAAATGTGGCAATTTGGCAACATCTGCAAGATCTATTGCATGACATAAATGAACACGATTAAGGACAACTTCAACACTCCCTCCCCTTTCCTCCCCCTCCTCCTCTTTCCTTTTTGTTTTTTTGTTTGTTTGTTTAACCCTGCTACATCTTAATAATTCAAGGGCCATTTACTTTTTATATATCATAGTTTACATTATGGACTTTTAATTAAAGCCTGGGACTTTCAGAGCGCAGTGCAACGCCCACATCAGATAGAGGATGAGCAGAAAGAGATTTACAGCTCCCGAGGTTGCTTCCATGTCCTGAATTAGTGGGGACGGGGAGGGAGGAGCGGGGATATACATTATCAAAAGTATGAACCATCAAATTGATTGCCTAGGAAAAAAAAGTCTCCCGATTTCAAAGCTTTGTTTTCCCCTTTTTTCTCCTCTCTTTTCAGCCTGCTGAGGAGCACACCTGTTATTATGGCACTAACTTCTTTAGCAGGGAAGAGAACAAAGACGGGCACAGAGGACACAGTAAATGTTGCATTTCGTTTCGCAAAACGAAAGTAGGATATACAAAAAAACCCCAAACAAACCAAAATTACTGCTGAATCTGCATTCAGCAGAGTAAAATCATCTCCGAAAGAGAAGAGGTGTCATAAGAACAATATATTGCAGAATTCTGACAGGTTCTGTTTTAGGGTAAATTCTGGGGGAAAGGGAGACCTGTGGGTTTCTTGGCTTTATTATTTTATTTTTCCCCTTATTGTTGCTTAAGACTTTGGGTTTTTCAGTGTTACTGCATATGTGGGGAGTTGTCACATTTTGCCACGATAAGAAAAACACCTTTACAGCAAAGCAATGATTTACTTCACCATTATTTTAACTTCATCTTTGCTACGCCGAGAAGCTGAGCTTATCCAGATCCGGCCCTTACTTCCGTCTCTGTGCACAGAGGAGACATTCCAGATGGAATGCGATTTAGGAGAAAATTACATCTCCCCAAAATGTGATGGAGCAATATTTTCTGTGAGATCTTTCCTTTCATTTTCCTCGAATCCACCCTCAAACGAGCGCACACTTGCACACACAGAGCAGCGCCTTATGCGCTGTGTTTGGGCATGGCTGTGTCTCTCTCTCATAATCAATAGCCTACATACCTAAAGGGCACAAAATAAAATTACAATGTCTTCCCTCCTTTCCCTGAGCAGCTCTCAACGAGGGATGATGAGCAAATCCTGCAGCCTGCTGGAGTGCAGCGTGGCGCACCTCGATGGCACAGAATCGGAGGTAAACGTGAAACATCACCTCCTCTTTTATTCTTTTTCTGTTTTTTTTCTTTCCTCCTTGCCTCACCTTATCTCTGGAGTCGGTGGCTGCGCACACCCTTTATGCGTGTGCGTGCACTCCGCTCGCTCCATCAGCAACGTGGGTTAGTTGTTGTAGTTAATGAGAAGACTCCTGTCTGATTTTCTATCTAATTACGCCCTCCTGCTGGGTTTTTGTACAGGATATTCGCTCAGCATGCTGGCAGTTAATAGTCACAGAGAGGATCGTAAAGATTTAATTAGGACTGCATGCGGAAACGTGGAAAAACAACTCAGACTTTTAATTACTACACTTCTTTAGTTAAAAGTGATACCAGGGGTTACTTTATAAGAGACTTGGGTGTTTTGGTGCAACTTAACTTTCCGTGTCTCTAGCTAGCACGTAGTAGCAGTGTGAGTGAGGAGGAGGAGGAGCAGAGGTGTATGTGCAGGGAGGGGAAAGGTGATGAGTTTCCAGATATACTTAGAAAATCTGGAGAGGAAGATTCCCCTCCCTTCCCTCCTCCAATAATCTGATAGCATGAAGCTTCCTAAGTACTATCTATAATGAACTTATTCAACTCCTATGGATACATCTGAGTGAAAACCTTAAAAATTGAGCTCTTTGTTTTCCTTCAAAGAATCCAAAGAATCTGAATTTCCCCCTCCATTTTTCCTTCATTGAATCTTTTCTTACTATAACCCTACTTTTGCCCAGCCGGTGGAGATAAAAAAATATCTGGGGTTGCAATGGTGGATTTTTGTTCAGAGTCCCTATTAGATGATGTAAATTTTTGTTCAATAAGTAGGTCTTGACTTCTCTGTTCCCTGTCTGAAGGTTGTAAATTGCAGATTGAAAATTCCTCTCGAGAGGGGCAGCAATAGCAAAAAAGTGTGTCCTGTTTACAATAACAGAGCGCTATCGTGTTACAATCACTTAATTCTAGCCCTGGACAATGGCTCACACATGGACTGGATTTAGTGTTTATAAAATAACCACGGTTTCTTTCTGTCACGCACTCTCTGTCTCCTTCTCCTCAGCCCAGCCCATTCTCATGGCACATATTTGATCAGACATGCACATGTTAAAGCAAAGAGAAACATCTTTATCCAACTGCATATCTCGATATCCGTTCAACTTTTTGGACTACTAAAGAAAAGGAGAAAACTCAGTATTCGGAACATTTCCTGAAAATTATATTTAGTGGTGGTGGATAATGGGTATACATCGCCTAAATAAAAATCTAAATAAAAGTATCTAGAAAAGGTTCCTCGAGCCTAGGATAAATCCATATTTAATATCAAGATGGAAAACTTCCCAACTTCATCTGTCACTAGTTGGGGGACAAGAATAGAAAATGCTGAGCGGCAGTAGCGAGTTCTGGGCTGCTTTCCCTCCTGCCTGTCTTAACTTCCAGTTGGACACCTCTTCCTTCACGTGTTTCTCCTTGGGATACCCTCCTCTCCCTCTTCCCCTCCTCCCCCGAGCTGGGAGCAAACTTTCAGAAATAGAGGACCTGTTTAATTTCCTGCTGTCTCAGCACCCCAAACCAAGAGCCCCAGCCCTGTTTGCCCACAGCCTCCTCTGTCCCATCCTGTCCCCATCCCATCGCACCCACCCTGGCCCGGCTAGCCCGGGGGAGCAGGTCGCGGTGGCCACGGGCTGCTCTCGGAGCATCGCGGGGAGGCACTTTCCGAGAGTACCCTTCCCGCAGAAGGGATGTTTTATTGGGAAACGGATGGAGAGCTGCGTTATTTGAGCTCCTTCTTTCCTATTATTTCCTCTCTTCCTTTCCTTCTTTATGTCTTTCTCTCTTTCTTTCCCTATCTTTCCCCCTCCTTTCCCTCTCTTCTCTATCTTTTCTTCTTTTTCTCTATCCTTTCATCCTTTCTGCATTTTATCTTTTTCTTCTCTTTTTCTTCTCTCTTTCCTTTCCCTCCTCTGTCCTCTGTTTTACCCTCTCTCTCACAAAAGCACAACAATTACCGGCTTTTCTTCGGGGAAAGTGTAAACATCCAAGCACAAACAGTACTTAACGCCTATCGCCTGCCGAGAGAAAGGAGGAGAGCGATCCCCTTTCTGCATTCACAGAGGTAAAACTCGCCTTGACTTGCAAACCACTTTGTCTGAGCCAGGAATGCGAGGCGAGACTTGCGCATCGCGCCCGTGGCGATCAGGGGCTGCCCCCAGCTCTCAAAGCCACCTCGGAAAGCCGCAGAAACCAGCGACCCGACGGTCACTGAGCTCGGAGGCAGGAGCAAAACCAAACAGCAAAACCTTTATATTTCTAAGACACATGGCCCCAGCAAAGCTCGAGGATTCTCCCCTGCAGCCCTAAGACAAGCCTCAAGCCAAAGCAATGCATCCCCTCCGCTTCCCGGCCGCTGATTCCTCTCATGTTCAGCAGCATCCTTTTTCACGGCTATTTTTAATCTTTCCAGCTCCTCTTTTCTCCTTTCTTTTTCCTTTTCTATAACTTTGAAATCGTTATTTCATCCAGTGGTCCATACCTTTATTTAACTCAAGACTAAATACACACACAGATATGATATATGACAAAGAAATTTTGGGAAAAAATAATAATAAAAAAAAACCGCAGGGAGGGGGAACCCACAAAATCCTGATTAGGAAAGCCTAAGGCAGGACTTGGACCCTGTAGGCTCCAGCCCCCGGCTCGGGGGTCCCCACGGGCTGACCATGCCCTGCTCCAGCAAGGTGCAAACCACCCCAGCACCGAAGCTGTTAAGGGTCCGTCTGTTTTTAGGAAATAACACGTGATGATGAGTTTCGCGTGGGATGGAAGAAAGCTGGGAAATACTGTGCTTTGAGCCCGGCGAAACTCCTTTGTTATCCAAACGAAGGAATGAAACTATTTAAAATCAGTGCTACCCTACCAAGCACATTTCACAGATAAGAGGGGTGGGGGGACGGACACGGGACTCGTTCCTGATCACCAGTTATTGCTTTTGGTTTGGGTTTGTTTATATTTTCCCTCCCTCCCGGATGAAAAATGTAGTAATTCGACAGTTTCATCAAAATCTCTGAACGGCAGGAAATTGGCTGGGGGGGGGAGGGGGGGGAAGAGGAGGGTGGAGGGGAGAGGAAGCTGAGGTTGCATGGGAAATAACTGGAATTTGAAAAGCCAAGCTTGAACTCTGCCAGCTTTTGAAACACGTGGAATATTTAGAGCAGCATGTCTGCCTTCCCCTTGCACTTTACTGCTTTGCCATGTAGGGGAGGGTTTATAAAGCAGAGCCTGTGCGTGACAGCAAGGAAATAAATTCTCTTATTAAAAAAAATAAAAACAGAAAAATAGAGGAAGAGGGAGGGGGATACCAGTTACAAACCCAGCGTGGAAAAAGAGTGACAACCCACAGCAATATTGCTGGAAATCCCTCAGCGACCATTCCTAGCCCAGGGGTGGGAGCTCCAGCCGCTTTGCCCAGGAGAAAGAAACGCGGTGCCTTACCTGGACCTCCTCCATCCCTGGGTGTCCGATGCCGTGCAGAGAAAGGCTGTCCCCCATGCCGGAGTCAAGGCCATGGTGAGCTGAGTGCAGGAGGACATCTGGCCTCCTTACTGAGTGGTAGTCCCGCCTGGGGTCCAGTCCCGAGAGCTGGGGCAGGGCGGCCCGAGGCTGTGGCAGCAGTGACCCGGTTTCTGATCCCACCTCTTGCCTCTGCCTCTGTCCCCAGGGGTGCTGCTGGGGCTGATGCAAGGGGTTTAGGGAGTAGGGGTCATTGACATGGGAGTAAGGGTCCTGGCTTTGGTGGTAAGGAAGAGGCTGGTAGGGGGGTGGGAAATAAGGCGGCTGGAAATCCGAGGATGGGGTGTGAGAGAGCGGAGGAGCGCTGGAGTAGGGTCCCTGCGAGACGGATCCCAGCTGGGACAGCCTGGAACTGTGGCTGGGCACTCCATCATGCCGGTCCTACAAGCGGAATGACATACAAACAACAACAAAAAAAAGAGGACCTTTTTTAAACAAAACAAAAAAAAAAAAGTAAAAGGAGCACAAACCCACCCCGAAGTAAAATAAAATGAAATAAAATGTAAACAGTTGGAAAGTGGGATTCAGATGTGCCCTCCTTTTCCCACCAATTATTAGAAATGTTCCAGTGTTCAGCACCCACACCGTGTCTATTCCCAGGAACTATCAAGAAGGGGGAAGGGGGCGGGGGGTGCGAGGGAGAATTGCTAAATGTCATAATTAAAAATGTAAGACTAGTGCTCCAAATACATGTACTATCTGCAATTTCAGACCAGTAATATAATTCCCCATCCACAGCCCCCTCAAATCAAAACAAAGGTAAAAATATTATAAATTAAGAGCACCAAATTAGTCTTCTATGCAGACAACACACTCCTTCTCCTGCCTAAAGTTTCCCAACATCTGTTTATTCCCTCTGCTGAAGTCCTGTAACTCAAAATCACCGACCCATTTTCACGTGGAAAAGCCCAAAAAGAAAGTTGCACTTCTCGGAAGACTCAGAGGTGAAAAGTTGTGTGAAAAAGGACTTGTGAAAAAA
>VZRF01012069.1:89439-104744 GCA_013396875.1 Vireo altiloquus | reverse complement strand
TCCCTTCCCTTCCCTTCCCTTCCCTATATAGAAATATCTGACAAGGAACATTTCTGACTACTCAATTTTCCTGTTCCTCAGAAGTTCACAGGATCCTGACATGGTTTTGGCTCATATCAGAAATCTCAGGCAAATTCCAGGCCCAGTTTAGGGGGCAAAAAAAGACCAAACTCTGTTCCCAGGAGTCTGAATCAATATGCTTACCTTGATTTAGAGTCCCTTCAGTGCCTTAAAGTTTAGTAATATGGATATAAACTACTTTGCGCTAGTTAAGTTATGGCAAATAATTCAGATATAGCCTAAAAAATTAGGCACAAATTTGTTTGATTTAGGTTAACTGAATCCTCTCTACTTTCCATGCAATATTCATTCTAACGATAGAACATGATATTAATATTAATATAAACATGCAGTTTAGAGTTGTAATCCTAAGGTAATTGTATATCATTGCTTTCATATTATAAATGCAGAAGCACAATAAAAGTCAATGTTTCCTGCCTAACAGGCATAAGAAGGAGCAAGTGTAAATGAATCATTTTTAACAGTTCTGAAATTAAACATTCTGTTCTCCACTATCAAAATGAGAAATTTGAAAATTCAACTTTTAGCTTTTCTCCCACTCCTAGTTTTGAAATGAACATCGAGTGATTTGATTTGGCTTCCAGAAGAGAGTTTACAATGCACAAAATGCAAAAATCTGCACCTTGATAAACAGGTTTGCTTATGGAGTTTCAGAATACTTTCCTAAAGATGTAATGACAAAGCTCCTTAAAAAAATGGCTCTCAAAATTGCTGCTCCATTTCGACGACTTTGGTCTTTGTTATTAAGGTTCACCATGATCAATTTTTTCTCTGACAAGGTAATCACAAGTTTTTTCAGTGCCCATTTTTTTCCAGGGGCTTTAAACTGAGTTTTCTCACATGCTGGAATCACAAGAGCAGTGTCAGAGTTCCCTGAATGACCAATCTTGTTTCAATTTTTTTTTTTTTTTAATAAAGCCTCTCTTGTAATTAGAATTGTTTCTAGGTTAATGATGAAATATGTAAACTTCAGTGAAAACAAAAACCAGAAATACTCGTAAAAGCACATAAGGACATATTAATGAAGGGACTTTAATATGTGTAGTGGAGAGGGGAATGGGAATTTAGAATGCTTCCTTTTCCCAGCCCTACATGGATTGCTCCCGTGTTCATAACCTTGTCCACACCAGTTTCTCTACTGAATTTCCATTTTGACTTACCTAGCTCCTTGTTAATCACTGTTCATAGAGTCACAGAATCCCAGAATTGTTTGGGTCAAGAGGGACTTTAAAATCCATCTCATTCCAACCCCTGCCATGGGCAGGGACACCTTCCACCAGACCAGGTTGCTCTAAGCCTCATCCAACCTGGTCTTGTAGACAATTAATCAAGAAGGACTTGATCACCCAGAGATCCACAGATAGAAACATCAGGAAAATGCCTGACTGGCAAAAAATATAAAGGGATCAATGTTGTAGCAGCGAGAACAACATTCAGCAAAGTTCTCTGTTATGTCAAAATTCTTTATGCTGTGTAGAATCACTTGTGCAAATGAAGGGTGCTGGTGTTTGGTCAGCTTCTCTCATTCCCTAGGGGTTTCTGTTTGTGCATCCTCTGAATGTGGAATTAGTCTAAAGTAGAGCAGCAAATCTAATTTTTGCAAGTCATTAAAATAGCCACAAGATAGACCAAGCAACTGTGGGATGATCAGAACTTTGTGGAAACAAAAGCTGCAATGGCTCAGTTAATGTAACTCATGCAGAACACTGGCCAAAAATCTGCGTGGAACAACTGTTGGATGAGCCACACTGTTCCTGCAGAAGCACTAATAATACCACTGTCTTGGTCTTATTTTTAAGGCCATGGACATAAAATCTTTGCCTAACTTAATAAATTGTCCCTTTCTTAATCACTGTCTGATAAAGGAATAAACCTGATTTCCATGCAGGGTTTTATTGAAGCTGAATCCTTGACCTGTAAAACCTTTTATTGGGTGTATCCATTAACTCTTGCAGTTCTCTGTATTACCTTGCTGTTAAGATGAATAACTTAAGCTTGTTTTGTCTTTCATTACATGGTAGATTATCTCATGCTTAACAGAATCACAGAATGGTTGAAGTTGGAAGGGACCTCTGGGGGTCACCAGGTGCATCCCCCCTGCTCAAGCAGGGCCACTCAGCCTTGGTGCCCAGGACCATGTCTAGGTGACTTCTAACAGCTCCAGGGAAGGAATTCCACAACCTTTGTGGGCAACCTGTGCCAATGCCTGGCCACCATCACAGTAAAAAAGTGTTTCCTGGTGTTCAGAGGAACCTCCTGTGTATCACTGTGACTTCTGGTCCTTTCAGTGGTCACCACTAACAGGAGCTGGCTCTGTTCTCTCTGCATACTCCCTTCAGGGATTTAGGTACACAGATAAAATCCCCCTTGAGCCTTCTCTTCTCAAGGCTAAACTGTCACAACTTTCTCAGCCTTCCCCCACGACAGATGCTGCAGAACCTTAATCATTTCAGGTTTCCTTTGTTGGTGTCCCTGCAGTCTGTCCATGTCCCTCTGGCACGGACAGAGCTTGAACTGGACAGGGGTGTGAGCTCACCAGTGCTGAGCAGAGGGCAGTGATTCCGTCCCAGCTGCTTTCTTCCCCCCCAGGGCAGCCCAGGACACTGTTTTACCACCTCTGCCAGCCACATTCCTGGCTCACACACAACTGGGTGCCCACCAGGAGCCCAGGTATTTTCTGTAAAGATTCAGACAATGTTTTGGTGACACCAGGGGTGCCACATCACTTTATGCAGTTCACTGACAGCTTTATGAAAGGGATGTATCAGAAATAAGCTTCTTCTTCCACGTGCTGTTGCTTCATACCTGTAACAGATGCAACATGACCTTTATGAGTAAGAATATTATATCCTTTTTTTAGTCAGACACGAGACACCCTCGGCCTTCTGCCCTCAAGTTCAAGCTCATGCTTGGTGGATCATCCCCTACAACCAAAAATTCCCTTTCAGAGCTGCTGCCTTCCAGAGCAGACTCCACCATCTCACAGAGAAAAAAAAGGTTATTTTTTCTTATATCTACAAATTCATTTTTCATCTGTTAATAAGTTGTTTACTTATAATCAGCTTGTTGAACAACCCAGATCATGGTACATTTCTCCCCTTAACCAGATTTTCTGCAATCTCTCAGTCAAATTACAAATATTATCATAAATTATATTATTTATTCTCATCAATGAGAATGTAAATTATTGCCAGGGCAGGAACTGAAACCTGAAACTCTATTAGGAATTTACACATTTAATCATCATTCTCTCTTCTTCATCCATTTCTGGAACAAATAGATAGATTTATATCCATTTATGGCATTTAGCATTTTGATGGATCATTATATTTGTAGTCAACATCCTTATGGTTGCAAGTTAAATGTGATCTAGAACTTGATCAAATTTGTTATCTCATTAAAAGGAAGAAAACAAGTTCATTTGACAGCATTTATTTTCTGTAAACCCATATTGATTAGTGTTAATTACATTTTCCTCCTTTAATTTTTTTATTAATTGAGTCCTCAGTCAGATAATTCATTAGTGAGAACAGAACTGATGCCAGACTGTTAAGTATCTAATTATGTGGATTTTTCTGTTCATATTTTGAAAATTTTAGCAACAAATTATCTTCTATGCTTCACTAAGTTATAAAAAAGAAATATTTATTTTCCAGGCAGCTGATCATTTCTTTGAAAGCTCTCCAAGTTGTCATATTATCAGATATTGTGCAAACACAGATGAAGTTATTCCTCTGTTTTTATCCATAGCATTTGTTTTCTTCTTTCGAGGCACTAGTTAATAATTGCTGTGAGAGGTTATTGGACCTGCTGCTCTGGTTTGATACCATCATTGCACTGGACTGATCCTTGCTATTAAAATCCATCCTCTCCCTTTTTTCTCATTCTTGAAATTTCATAAACCCGGAAATAGTGGCTTTCTATGATTTCAGACGGAGTCTAGAAAAAAACCCATGTGTTAGATGTAAGAAAACCAAAAATCACCTGAGAAACCCTGAAACATCTCCACTCCTTGTGGCACATTGTCCCCTCAACATGGGTATGAAATCAGGACAACTGATTTTAATGATCTGACAGATTCTCTGCAGAGCAGGAACTGAAATGCAGGGGAAAAAAACACCTTGTGAAAACTCAGTAATAACACACACTTCTAAAATATACAGAAAATACACACTGAAATCAGACCAATAATTAAACGTGGACTCGTGTATTCATCCCAGAAGCAGGCTGAGTGATGTCCAGCTGTGTAGTGGACATACACCATGGCTGTAGGACAGGTTTTTAGTGGGACAGGAGACATTTGGGAACAGCCAGCTGGGTTTCAGGAGGTAAAGAAAATCCAGTTGTGTTGTCATTGTCATTTTTGAGAATGGGAGTCTTGGGGAGTCACAAGGGAATAATAAAATAGTAATCAGCTTGAGCACAGCTCTGCAACCTCTGCTGATCTCCTATACTCTTCTAATGCTAGAAGAGCTCCTAGAAAAGTTTTGCTTTGGATTAACTAACAGTCTCCCAAGCATGGGGAAAAAAGGGTTGCACATGTCAAAGATTTTCCCTATTCTGCAGCCTGGATGCAACCACCTCTTTTGAAGGGGAAAAGCCATGCTGTATTGCTTTTCAGGCTTCATATTTGTGAGGAATACAAGAAGTCCTATAGAATAAGGGGAAGAAATATTGCTAATAAACTGAGCTGTCTGGAATTAATCCTGGCTCTGCTGAAGTCCATGGGGATTTTGTTATTGACTCAAGTAAAGGCTGAACAGGGTCATTAAGATAGCCCCAAGGCACTTGAGTACCAGAAATCAAGGATGTAGTGTGATATTGGAAAATAAAAGGAATTATCACTCTTTTGGGGTATTCTGTAACTAGGTGAAAGAAGGAAATTGGAGGTTCTCTATGAACTGGTATTTAGAGGAGATAAAAGAAAGCCCATTGTTCTCCATGGTAAATAACAGACACAATTTATATAATCATCTTTAAATATTATTCAGTGAATCAGACTTTTGTTTGTCATCCCAAGAATTATTAGAGTGCTGCTAACATTAAAAGAAAGCTTTAGCATTATGGAATATAAATAGACTGTCTTTATTACTATTACTATTACTATTACTATTATTATTATTATTATTATTACTGTTGTTGTTGTTTTTTGTTTTGTTGTTTTGTTGTTGTTAATAATCAGATCATCTTGATTGACACACATCATTATAATTTGAATAATATAGTTGTTTATTTTGTCTATAAGGTGGGACTTCGATCCTGGAGTCATTCAGCGGCTGCAGTTGATGCAACCTTTCACGTTGGAGGCTGGGAATGCTCACCTCACTGAGGTTTCCTCTGATCCTGACAAGACTCCCTGAAATGTGGGGCTGAAAGATAGGACACAGGAGCTGCAGGAGATCCACATCATAATTCTGTAACACTTATTTCAACATTAGGAAATGAAAAATTCACCTTACTCTAAAAAGCTAATGAGTGTTTTACTTCTTCTGGCTTTGGCTTCATCTTTGGTGTTCTCCCCACATGGCTCTTGTCAATAGTTGCTGTGGCATGTTTGTCTGATCTGAATTATGTGCAGATATTTTATGGAATGTTTTTAATGACCTTCCTGAGGGCAGGCTGTCTTTACTGCACTTTGCACAAAGTTCAAGATGATCTGTGTGTCAGAAGTGACTGATAGGAAAGTTTTATGCAGTGAAACATAATCTACTACTCAAAAGAAGCAGGTAAGTGGCAAGAAGCTGCTTATGAAAGCATGAGGTTGCAGACCCCTGAGAAAGGCTACCCAGAAGTTACTAACAGCAGCTGAGATTGGATGGATAGTCAAAATCCATCTTCTATCATCTCAACAGAATGACTCATGTACAGGATACAGCTAAAGTTTTGGCACGCAATTAATAATAAAAAATATATGCACAGAGCTGAAATGTACCAATAAATAGAGACTGAAATATATTCACTGCCCCAAATACTGGTTTTTACTGGTTGAAATAGCTGAAAGAATACATTAATTATCTGGTCCTGCTGTTTGTGTGTCTGGCAGAACACATCACGTCAGGGAACTCACCACATCCTTGGTTATCTGGTGGAAACACCTTTACAGCACAGTCTAGGGACCATTCCTTGTCTCATTTCCAGCTGAAGTTTAATTGCACAGGTATGGCCATGCTGTGACAGTTGGCACCAGGACCAGAGATCAATCTGTTTAGGAGAGCTAATGAAAAACAAAGCCAAAACCACAAAAAACCCAACCAACTAATAAACCAAATTATTCAAAACTTCATCTGCAACTGCTTGGTTTCCCCCTGGTGTAGTCTTTCCATGAGCCTGTTGATTGCCATGAGGAATATTCTTCATATTCTTATCCTTGATTGTCTGTGCAGTGACCATTTTTGAGGTAAAGTGGTTCTTTTTTTTTTTCTCAAGGCAACAATCTTGAATCAGCTCAGCAGGTTAATAACAGTGCAGAATCTGGAGCAGAGGCTGTAACTCCAGCAAACCTGTTGCATCCAAGGGTGGTGTTGTTGCCTTTCTCTGGTCTTAAAATTAAAACCAAAACACGGTTTATGGGTAAAAGGGGTTTTTACCTCGATATTTATTTCAGGATCCTGGGGTACAGCACTTGGTCTGGGTGGAATGTCCCAAAAATGCATGCACACTGTCACACCGAAATACACACAATTATAGACCTTGCAAAAATTAGCATATTTATCAAATATTCCCCAATGAGAGGCTCAAGTGAACCCCCCATTCTGAGGAACCTTCCCCCTGCATGGGCCTATCTTAGTTTACAAAAATATGTTTTGGAGAGGACCTTGGTGTCTGGGGCTCCCAGGATGTTTGTCTGTTATTTTTTATCTGTTAACTGTGTAAGATTTTTATCTGTTCTATTTCTACTTTGTTCTAATCTGTTTCATTTCTATTTTCTCATCATAGGCAGTTTTCAAGGGAAAGTTTTCCCACTCATTTCCCAGTTCCAAATTTGACAAATAAGGAGATAATATCCTGGCACACTTCCAGTAGTTTATTCACAGAGCATCCAGTTCCACTAACATGTTCTCTTCTGTCCATGCCTAATTTTCTTTGTAGTTTTATTACTGGCTTCACACTGCATGTTAATTGGCGAAGGCTCAGTGCTTTGATAACACCTTAATTTATCTGACCATAATGATGGCCCAGAGTGCTTCATTAATATTTGTGCTAAATGCATTAATTAATTAAAAAAACCCAAACCCATGTGAAAACTAGATAGCTCTGGGTGATAGCAGTAATGGGATCATCCTCCTGCCATCGCATGCCCAGTCTAAGATTTTAGATCACAGAATTGTTAAGGTTGGAAAAGACCTTTAAGTTCATCAAGTCCAACCATCACCACCGTGTTCACCTCTAAACCATGCCCTCAAGTGACACTTCCCCATGTTATTTTCCCCACTTCCCTGGGCAGCCTGTTCCAATGCTTTACAACACTTTTTGTGATGAAAGTTTTCTAAATATCTAATCTAAATCTCCCCTGGGGCAACTGGAAGCTGTTTCCTCTCCTCCTGTCACTTACTACCTAGGAGAAGAGACTGACACCCATCTGACCATAACCTTCTTTCAGGTAGTTGTAGAGACCAATCAGGTCTTCTCTCAGCTTCCTTTTCTCCAGATTAAGCAGCCCCAGTTACTACTTGGGGGTCTGTGAACCAAAATGTTACTACTGTACATGTAGACAGCACATACAGACTGCAATGTACATTTATTCTTGCTGAGAGATGCTGATCAGCACCATTTCAGCTTTCCTGAAGAATCCAAGGTATACACAAGGGATTGACAGAGATAGTGAAGCTCTAAGACCCTGATCCTTCTAGAGAAGCAGTGAGAGGTCAGACAGGGTAGACAGGGCCAGCCTCCAATTGTGACACTTTTAATTGCTTCAGGAGCTGCATTTATATATCACTAATTCAAATACCTTTCCATTAAAAAACTCCACAACATAAACTCTGCCCAGAGCAAAATACCCTTTCCATTAAGGTTTGAAATTCCCATTAATTTCTTATTCATGTTCTTTTATGGGCAGGTGAACCTGAATAGAAGTCAAGAGGTTAGATTTTGTTAGATTAGGCTTTTGGTGCCCACCTAGAAACTAAACTGTACTTTCCAGCAAAATATAAATACCCAACCTTTATAACAAGTGAGAGCTCTGCTGTTGAACACAAAAAATAATATTACCATACTTACTTGAACAACTCTGCTAATTCCTGGAGTTCAGGACACTCAGTATTTTACAGATTTGATCAATTTTTTTTGCCTGGTCACTTACTTTGAATGCAAATTTGCCCAAGCTCTCTGGAAGCAGTTTGCATATAAAATGTGGCAGAGATTAATTTTTTTCTGTTACTTTTTTTCCTTGTCATCTTCTTGTATGTTGCACTGCCTGCAACTTAGAGGCTACTTGTGCACATTGACTTGTTGGCACTGCACCTCTGCAAATCTCATTGGGATTGTCTTCTTTTTGTTTTAATGGAGTGGGTGGAAAAATTAGCACACCAAAGTGAAGAGAGATAGGAAAGGCAGCCTCTCATGTGAGAGTGTTTAAAATACAGATGAATTTGCCACAGTCGCATTTCCTCTGATTTTGGATACCAATTGCTCTTCTCTCTTGGAGGAGAGCACATGCAGAACTGATTAGAGGAATTCTCTGTAACACCGGGGGAATTGTATTTTCTAGAAGATTACAGGGGTAATATTAATTATTGAGAGTTCATTTGTTAGGTAACAGAGGTGATAGTTGGATAAAATAAGTTTAAATATGTGGGAACTTCCAACCCATTTCTTTTTCTACCTGAAACTCTTGAAGTTTCTGCCACTGCAGCTTTGCCCTTGGTGTGTTGTCTAGACTTGCTCAGAAAGTCAGTTCTGCAGGAGGCACTGAAACAACACAGAATGAAGGCTTGTCATGAGGTTCCCAAACAGTTCTGAAATTGTATATCTGGAAAATTGCTTTTAAAAAACACATTTTTTTTCCTTTATTTTTTTAGTAAAAACTTTTAGATCCATTTGGTTTGGAAAGTTTGGCTAGAACTCTGAGCTAGAGTCACTTTAAGTCATACCTTAAAGAGAATACCACTTACATCTAAAGGCTTTTTTTTTCTATTTTTGACTCTTGTTGTTTCTGCCCAGGAAGAGTCAAATTTTGTGCCACAACATTGGAATAAAAATCTGGAGCAGGAGCAGTGGCAGTTGGCTCTGACCTTTGGCTGAAGCAGGACTTTGAAATGAACTCCTGTAAACATTCAGGGAGAAGATTCAAGTAATTAGTTTGAGACTGTGGAGATGAGGATTTTATTGCCAGCATTGTCACAGTCTTTTCACGCAGTTATGGGAAAGGCACCTCTGAGGGCCTCTGAATACCAGGTTTCCTAGGGTGCATCCATTACGAGTTAGTAGATATGAGGAGTCCTGTTACTTTTCCCAACCTAATCTACCACTAATCTAATATAAATCATCCCAACCAGTTTTTATTCCTGTTTTGGGACAATACAAATTGCCTTGCAATAAATCTTTCTCTTTACACACAAACATTAGATCTCGTTAACAGATTCTAGATGAGATAACTATTTAACATAGCCACATTTAGGTGGGATAAATCCCAAATTTAATCTCTGTAAAAACTGATTTCCTTGCTGTAATGTGGGAATAATATCATTGTTGTTTCTCTGCTTTGTATGTCTCACCTGTTGGATGAAAACTCGAGGTTTGTAATGTCATAGATCTGGTTCCTGGTCAAGTTTGATAATCTTTATTCAGAGATGGAAATTATTTTGAAGCACCAGACAGATCGGGGTTAAATCAACATAGATTTTATTGCCGTGAAATGTTTGATCAAATGTGGTCATTATCTTCATAGACTCATGTAAAACAGGTAGCTTGTATAGGAAATAGAAATATAAAAGATTATGTTTTTCACCACTGAATTATAAATTAAATTAAGTGGAAGGAAAATAACCAAACCAAAACTTCAAAGCAATAAATAGGACATTGTTTGTTGGTGACCAAGTGCGCACTCACATTTAAATACAATCACAACAGCTGCTGTACAGAACAGAATTAATTGTACAAAATAAAGAAAAGTAAAGAATAGCAATAAAAAAAGGTCAGACCTCTCCAAATGACCTTCACCTGGCAAAGGAAAATGACTTTATCTTCCTCCCCCATTCCCCACCCAGATGTATGTGAATTCTTGTTAAACCTGTAATGAGGGCAGAGGCAAAGGATACTTTTATACAGTTCCTGTATAATTTATTGATTCTTCCTCATGTTGCAGGCTTGTGTCTTCTATAAATGCTGTTTCTTCTTGTCCTTAGAAATAAAGAATCAGAGCAGCAGAACTATTTCTCCAAAGGATAAATGAAAGTCAAATGATCATGGAATTCACCAGCAGCCCTTTTGGATACCTAAGACATCTAAGACCAAAATTGCTTGTTGGTATTAGGAAACAAACAAACAAACAAAAGATAGCAGTTAGAGATTGTAAAGTTAAATCTGGCTCTCAGGACAATAAACAGCCCTTCTCGAGCCTGGCTGCAAAACTGTGAGCTGCGCCTGTGCCACTGAGTCACGTCCAAAGGAAGAGATGAACTGGGGGAATATTTACACAGAGGTCCAGGATTTGGAAGGACTATACATTGTGCCTGCTTTGTAGCAGATTTTTCTGGTTTTAGGAAAAGTTAAAGAGAAGCTTCAAAGAGCAGATTCCATGTTGATTTGGAGAGCTGAAGTATTTTCCCAACAAATATTGGGGTTTGTCTTTAAAAAGGAAGCAAATGAAAGGTCTAAATTCACCCTTTCTGCCAGTTCTCCAAGGCAACAGAATGACTCCTAGAAGGAGTTTGGGTTAAAGATGGCAGCATGAAGGACAGAGTCCTTGACAGTCTTCAGTTGTAGGTGGCAGGGTCACCACTGCTTGTCTGTGTTCACTGCCCTCAACAGGCCACGTGAACTCTGTTCAGTTCCCATCATTCCATAAAGCTCTCCCTTTTCTCCATGTCTGTCACCCTAATGGTGCTAAAGGAGGGCTCTGTGAGCAGCAAACCAGATCTCAGGGCAGAGGTGAGAATGTCACTCCTACTCTGCCAGATTCACCTTCCAAGCTTAGTCAGCACAAGAGCTGTTTGTACTCGCAGCGAGTAACACCTTGCTCTAGAAAAATAAGTTTGTAGTCAGTCAGCATGTTCGCTCCATGAGTAGCTTGCTAATAAATCCAAGAGTCAGAAGCTGGCCTTCGGGAGCCAAATGTGCCAGGGTTTAGAATAAGGAGTAAGTTCAGGGACCTACTTAAAATGTTTTGAGGTTGGTGGTGGGAAAGGTGTAACTCCTAGGAAGCTGAGCAAGGGGCTGAAGCACAACAGCACCCAGCTACTCAGACAGCACTTGGGTTATGAATCAATTTTTGGGGTCCCACAATCATAATGGCTCATTGTCCTGGCCATGAAACTTTGGAGGCTTTTCTCTATTCCTGTGACAGTTTTGACATTGAATAAACACTTCCATAATCTCTTCAAGGATTTTTTTTTTCCTTTTTCTCATCAGATAAATTTCCAAGTCAAAGAGGTAAAAATATACTTGAATCTGACACCACTGAGCATCCACTAACTTCAAATCATGAACTTCCTTCAGGCTAATCTAGGTCATGAATGTGTTTTGAGATGGCAATGTTTCCACAGAGACCAGAACTAAGAAAATAATAAAAAAACCCCAAACCACAATATGGGAACACAGGACAGCATGGGATGTGAGTGGATGAGAACCTAGGCTGAGATTTTAACAGGAACATCAGGATTTTAACACCAGGAACAGGAACATCAGGAACAACAGATTTTAACAGTGAATTCATTGCTTAAAAGCTCACTGAAAGTTCCAATTTAAAAAACTAAAGACATTTTGACACCAAACTGCTCTGATAACTACTTCAGCAGAAAAGGCAGTGATAATTATTGTTCGCTGAATAAAATTGTTAAGTGCAATTAAAAATCAAAAATAGAGCCTGTCAATGTCAAAAAACTTGCAGCCACATTTAAAAAATAGTTTTGCTTTTAAGATGGGCTAATATACTAAGGGAAAAACCAGAAAGTTTGGCATGGGAATAGAAAAAACTTCATAATGGTAAGAGCATACAGCAGTTCAATCAGGTTGAATCAGATGTGTATTGAACATTAACAAAAATATACAGGGGTCATTAAGTCAAAAACTGGAAGTTCTGGGACTGAATTGTGCTGAGATTTATTAATATTAATAGATCAAAGGGTAATCCAGGCCAAAAATAATTTGTTGCCTGCAGAGTAGACACTCATAGGGATTATGTAACAGCAAAAGACGCAAGTCTTGAAATAAATTATTGTTGGGAATTTGGACCATATCCTGAACAGGCAAATATTTCATATAAGGCTGTATACATATTATTTCCAATATTAAACGTTTTAATTTGATGGTAATAAAATCCTGCTTTCCCAAGAGTGTCACAGATTCATCTGCCTGGTCATTTATTCCTCCTTCTCCAAAAAGTTGATATTTTAGTGGAGAAGACTGAAAACCATTTTAAAAACCTTTTTCTTATATTTTTTCTCCCATCAAAATGTAATTTAAATTTATCCTCATCTTGAAATAGAGGTTCAAATTAAATTGTTTTACAGCACATGTTTTACAGATGTGGTAAATCTGCATGTCTGACACAGTCAAATTTCTGATTTTTCCCTTTCATCTCCTTCAGTTTGGGCAATAGAAAAAGCAGAATGAGTTTCCTTTTCACTTTTAATCATGGTTACCTGCTTTCACACTCAAGTATTTCATGTTCTAGGACAGTTCCACAATGTCTCTGCTGAAGATGTCTCTGAGGACTGTTCATTTGATTTTAACATTCCATTTCTCCAGAAGTACCAGTATAAATTCATTAAATTCATTTAATAAAGTTTAATTTTTTGAGGCACTTATCTGATCTTGGTGTGTTAAGGAGATGGAATCCCATGGAGATTCACCTGTTTCCCTCAATGCAGGATGGTGCCTGGATAGAACTAAAGTAGGTATCTAAGTTATACACCTATCCTGAGCAAGGACAAAGCTGGGCAAAAGGATAGGATTTTTTCCCCCAAATTTCTTTAAATAAACAATCAGGGACTCTTTACTTTCTAGAGTGTTTTATCATGGTGGTGGCAATGTCCTTACTGACCTTTAGATGAACAGCATCGTGCCATCATCACTCTATTTTCTTCCATTATTTGAAAGGTGAGGGTGATCTTGTTAATTCAGTTTGATTCCTTACACCCGGCTCTAAAGACCCTCAGCTACTTTTCACAGTCCCTAAGTTTAGTCTAAACTGGTCATTCAAGGTGTAATACATATTAACAACTTCCAGAAAGCTAAAATTTTTGTGAGAGCTTTTGTCACCCACGGTTACCTAATGCTGTCTTTGGGATCCTCCAGCTCCTCCTCCAGGTGAGCCCAGTTCTCCTAAAGGTTTCATGTTACAAATGTCAAAACTCTGTGGCTGTCTTAGACACCTAAAGCATCCCAAATGACTCTAAACATTTACACATGGACAATTATGTTTGTTCCTACCACAGAAAGAGTTGAATTTTTCCTAGAGAAGAAAAGGTCTGGCTCTGCTGATCTTAAAGAGAGTTTAGATGGACAACATCAAGCCCCACAATTAACATCATTCCTTCCTAACTCCCTCAATGAAGTGATGTCAGAGAAACAAGAAAAGGAATGGAATAAAGGTCTTGTTGATGAAGGAGTTAGAATGTGACTGGAAAAATCCCTTGACTCAAAGAGGCTTGAGCTCAAACTATGCCTCCCATGATATCTGTGTGAGGATGTGTGGTAGGTGGTAAAGTAATATTTCAAAATACATTAGCAAGGTTATTACCACTCAGCTGCTGTGGACTAAGCCAATCTATCTTATTTGTCATTTTGTTTTTATTTTATTTCCGTGAGTGGATTCTGTTAGACCTCTGCACCTCATCTGGATTTATAAAGACAACAAAGCTGCAGAAACAAGCTGTTGAAGAAAAGAAAGCATCATAAAATCAAGGCAACACAAAAGGTGACTCCAATTGCCTGCACTGATGGTGTTGAACAGAGACCCAGACATGGCAGAGTGGACTGTGGGACCAGGGGCTGAGAAAACAGAGGACAGAAGCCCGTGCTGTCGTTTAAACTGAAGTTCACAGAGGGATCAGGGCTCTTACTGAGACTATCAAGGTTTGTTCTCGTTTTAGTCTGCCATGCTCCTTCCACAAGAGACACCATGGCTGCTGCTTGAATGGTCAGGACAGATTCCCAACAGGTTCTGGCCTCATTCCAGTGCAGCTTTATTGTACATTCCCATGTACAGGACGGTTCATTTGTCCCATGACCCAAGAATTCCTCTTTTTGCCAGATTTCCATATTGTTTTCCCAGTGATGAGTAGATCAGGCATTTCCAATGGACCAGAGGAAGCCCTTCTTTCAATCTATCCAGCATGCAAGCAAAGTCAGGATGCTGGAACTGCATGTCTCACAACCGATGCACTGACCCTAACTCTGCTGCCGGAGAAGAAAGTGCTTCAAATTTCATGTGCCACCTCAGCCAAGTCCAGAAGTGCTTATAAAAAACAGTGTTAGTGTATCATTCAGAACAATCAAATACTACGTGCACAAAAAAGCAGTTTAGAGCAACATAAATTTTAAAAAAGTGACAATTTCATCACACAATTACTGTACACTGCTGTTCTTAGGGTTGAATACTTTCTCACGCTCTCTCTTTCTCTCTGTTTTAATCTTTCTTTTTTTTTTTCTTTTTTTTATTTTCTTTTTTCTTTTTTTTTTCTTTTTTCTCCCCTTTTTTTTTTTTTTTTTTGGATTTGGTCCACTGGAGATAAATTGCCCTCAATGATATATATATTTAAAAAAAATATCAGCAGCAAGACTCTCTCGAAATAGATTCTGTTTGATGTAGCTAGTCTGTCTTTTCTGTTTTGCCCTCTTTCACAGCAGCCTCTGAAGTTTTCCGCAGGGGGGCTTTCTCCGAGTTGGCGTGTCCTTGGCCGGATTCCGCCGCTCCTCCGTTTTTGTGCGATGTGTGCTTTTCCAAGTAGTTCAGCATTTCACTGAGAACAGTTTGGAAAGTGCTTAGGGCAGCACATATTGCAGGAGTTCCAAAACCGTGAGTGATCAAACTACAAATGGGAAGGAGACAGGAAAAAAAA
>VZRF01012069.1:47501-89428 GCA_013396875.1 Vireo altiloquus | reverse complement strand
AAAAAAAAAAAAAAGGGAAAGGGAAAGAAATACACACACACACATAAATATCAATGTGCTCACAAACACAGAGGAGTTTACAGTACTCTCATTTTGCTATAGTGAAATTCAAGATTTTGCTCCCTAAACTATTTATTACCTGTGAGAGAAACAGAAAAGGAAGGAACAGAGCCAAAGAGCAGACGGAAAACAGCTTCAAAGGTTGTTTTTGGTGGAGCCTCAGTTATGAAACACCATGGGACAGACCCTCAGCAAGTGCAGACTGACACAGGGGTGCTGACTTCAGAGAAGCCAAGACAGAATCCATACCCTCGGCTCTCCAGCACTGCTAAATTTACAGTGTCATAAAGTCTGGCTCCCCCTTCTCAGGTAAATAAAATTAATTCTGTGTGGTTTATTCACAATTCTAGATCACACTTGGTTGACTTGATGATCTTGGAGGTCTTTCTTTTGCAACATTAATGATTCTGTGATTTTATAGCTATTGAACATGACCTGGCTATTCTACATGAAGGCATGACTGCATTCACCCTAGGAGATTCAGCAAAGCGAAGGATACCATCTCCAATCTTCATTACAACTGGCATGGTTTGGCCCTATCCAAGATGCTAAATCCCTGGACCATCCAACAGGGTGAGATCTGAAGTGTCTGTTGGGAATAGCCCCTAACCAATACCCTTGGCCAATACCCAAGGTCAAGAGATGAGCAGAAAATATTTCACACAGGGCTGATTTAGCCAGGCTGAGTTAATGGACAATCCTAACAAATTATTGGTAAATATAATCCAAGTTCCGACAATGTTGCCCTGGTAGTGTTGAATTTACTGGTAGAGCTTTGCTCTGTTGCACCTTTCATCTGAATAAGGGGGTTTCTTTAACATTGGCTTCTTCTTGTCGTTGGTCCTGGCTGCCACCTGCAGATCCAGAAGTGTGCAAGTTTCCCACAGGTCCCATGTTTTGGATACCATCTCTGTGAGGATCACAGAATGGTTTGGGTTGGAAGGAACCTTAAAGATCATCTCATTCCACCCCCCTGCCATGGCCAGGGACACCTTCCACTAGCCCAGATTGCTCCCAGCCCTGTCCAACCTGGCCTTGGACACTTCCAGGGATCCAGGGGCAGCCACAGCTTCTCTGGGCACCCTGTGCCAGGGCCTCACCACCCTCACAGGGAACAATTCCTTCCAGTATCCCATCTATCCCTGCCCTCTGGCAGTGGGAAGCCGTTCCTCCTTGTCCTGTCCCTCCATGTCCTTGTCCCAAGTCCATCTCCAGCTATCATGGAGCCCCTTTAGGCACTGGAAGGGGCTCTAAGGTCTTCCCAGAACCTTTTCTTCTCCAGGCTGAACTATGCTAATCCTCTCAGCCTTTCCTTGTAGCAGAACTGCTCCATCCTTCTAACAATCTTCATGGACTCCTCTGGACGTGCTCCAACAGCTCCATGTCTTTCCCGTCCTGTCCTGAGCTGGACACAGGACTTCAGGATGTCCCAACCACCACAGGATATGGGACATGGCACTAGAGATCATCTTTTAGGCAACTGAATTCAGTGCCATTTGCCTAAATATTATGTGTACAGTATAAGATAATCATGTAAGCTCCAAAGAAACTAAAGTTATTATGGGCAACCCAGCTGTTCTCTTTGTTACAATGATTCGTTTTGATAAGTGGCATGTGAAAAGAAAAACCCCTACCCAATTCCTCCAGATTTTTAGTTTTCATTTAGAAATGTAAATTAAAAATTATTTCAAAGGCTGAAACATCATTGAAGTTTTCAAAAGTGATTTCAGATATTTTGATCCTGCTCAGGGAAGAAAGAAGACAAGAGGAACAGAAGCTAATTTTTATGTTTGTTGGTCTTTTTTTGAAATCAATACTCTATATTGGTTTGGGTGAGGGGAAGAGAAAACCACATTACAGCGATTCTGTCAAGGAAAAATAACTGTTTCCTATCCCCTGCTAGTTCAGATTTTGCCCCTACAGTTACTCTCTGGGTGTCTTGGGTACCACATCAGTAAATCCTGATCTGATGCAGAGACCCACGTGAGGGTCAGAACTGGGAACATTTCCCTTCAGTGACCTGTCTCCTCTGCACTTTGGCTTCTCAGTCTTTCCACCTCTTTCAGAAAATAGTGAAAATGTAGGGACTGAGGGGAAAGAGGTTTTACATGGACAATTGAGAGGATGTTTTAAGTATCAAAAAAACACACACGGGAAAGGCTTCAAAATATTTTTTTGGGTCACCTTTCTGTCTGCTAGACATTGGAAACCTATTGATAGGAAAGCTGGTATCTTAGGGAAGACACCAAAAATATGTGATTTCTAACCAAAATGAGTGCTCAATATGGAAATATGTCTTCATTTCAGACTGGGAGTGGCATAACCTTTTATAAAAGGTCTCCAAAAGGCTATTAACAAATAACTCGCATTTAGAATGTTTATCTATCAGTCTCCAGGCACTTTTCAAAGCAGGAATTTATAGGAATTTATCTCCAGTTAGTAATGTGAGGAAAATGATAATTAAATATTTACAAGCAATATTTTGCAGACATCAATTAATAATAACACATAAAGTTTGGAATCTTGAAGTTTGGACTGGTAGCAATATCTGTATCTTTATAATTTAGCATTTAAAAGAGGTAAACACACCTCAATTTAATTTTATTTCTTTTTAGGAATACCTGGCATACCAGAAATATAAAAATCATCATCATCATCATTATAAGCCATGTTTTTAATAGCTGTTAGACCTAAACCAGCAGTAGCATATGTATGAGTATTTTAAACCCTTTCATGTCACTTTAGGAGTCAGGTGACTAAATGATTGTGTGTTGCATTTTATCATAATTTCTGGACTTCAGAAGTCCAGAGAAATGAAAATGTGAGGTAGTTTACAATAACAATAAGCAAGAAAAAGGAAATTAAAGGTATCATTACAAGTTATACTATCGCATGATTTTTACACTGCTTGCGTGATGTTCTGGGGAACTGACTTTACTGAGACATAAAAATACTCATGGTCTTGCAAAGAAACTAGTTTATGTATTTTAGAAGCTGGCAATATCTGCATTCTTTTATTCATTTCCAGTAGCTGCAAATCATATAATCATAGAATCATTTAGGTTGGAAAATACCACCAAGCTTGTCAAGTCCAGCCACTAACTCTTGTCCCCAAAAGCCACATCCACATGTTTTTTGAACACTTTCAGGGATGGTGAACCCACCACTTCCCTGGACAGCCTGTTCCAATACCTGACCACCCTTTCAGTTAAGTTTTTCCTAATATCAAATCTTCTGGTTTAAAAACTAATGCTCACAGGAAAAGGATTTTTTGGAGTGAGTAAGGGATCTATCTCCTTTACAGTTTAGCCTCTTACTTACAAGTAATCATTAAATATGGCAGCTCTCACCAACACAGCCTTGTGTTTCTTATTGAAAAGCCAACCCTTTTTAGTGAAATGATGCTGCAGAGTCTCGTGGTAACTCTGCTTTCAGTTTCTGATGAATAAATTCTTCTCCACAGATGGGGATATGCAGAGCCTATTAATTTTCCCATGAAACTTATTAAGAGAAACCATTTTACAGAAAATTTCTAACCAGCCCTTCTTGCCAAGCTCCTGTGAGGCTGTATTTTATTAGGCTCACTTTAGGTAATGAGCATAAAAAGGCTGAGAGATATTATCTTCTACTTTATCTTACATTTCTATCAGTAATTCCCCTTGCTCTAATTTTGGTGGTCTTTACTTCTCTGCAAATTAAAGTCTTTGAAAAATCCAAGAAAGTTGGATAATTTCCCTTTGCTGATGAAAGTAAGTTTCAAGTTTGGGAGAAAATCTGATTTTACATTTAAATCAGACTTGACAGACAGAAGATTAATGTCAAAGCATTCAAATGTGTTTCCTGAAAGTCAAATTTAGCTGCCTGATTTTCCAGGCTAATTGCGCTCACACTGAAATTGGTTCGTTTTTGGTATGCTCTACACCTATGAAAGGAGTTGCTTTCATTATCATACTTTCATTTGAGTTTATAAGCCTAAAATTAAACATGGTGGTTTCATAATGGAGTCTTCTGGGCATTCTCAGCTTTGTAGTGCATCCCACTACAGCTCCTGTAAACCAAATTTATTGTTCTGAGAGGCAAACCTGAAATCTCTGATTGTGGTGCTGGAGAGCTGCAGAAAGAAGGCAATGAACATCAGGCCAGCATATTACAAATCCTGGTGCTTAAGGACATCCAGACCTGCCTGTAATTCTGCCCAATGCTCTGATGCAATTACATCTGCTCATGTTTTAATGATGGCCTTACTTAAAAGTGAAAAGATCCAAGTGTGCCTGAAGGCTTGGAGTCTCATCTGGCAACCACCTCAAGGACTCCTCCACACCCCAGGCTGGTGAAGCTCCGACATGAAGCAGAAGAAACAGCTTCCCTCTCAGTGGGGGGGAGGAAAGAGGCCATCTGCACTGAATGTTTGCACCCTCATTTAAAATAAATAAGCCCTTTAAAACAATAATAATGAAGACAAAGCAAGCTTGAACTTATTGGTCAGATTTTCTCATAACTTGGAACGTGAAAACTCCACAGTTATCCAAATTCAACAGCACATAGCTGATGACAGATGGTAAGATCTGATATGACCTTTGATAAAAGAAATGGTAAAATATTTGCATCTCTTCACTGACACAAGTAACATCTGAACATAGAGGTGACAATATTAACTTTGAGATGCTTCTTTTGATTTCAAGGTCTGTCCTGTGAAGGTTGCCTAGAAATTTAAATGGTGACAACTTCACTTCAGGAGCTCAGAAGGTCTCTCCATGACACAAGTTAGACTGATAGTCAAGATAAACATTGGAATGTGGGCAGTGGATATTGCAGGGATAAGTATTCTATAGGATCAGAGTAGCAAACAGCACAGAAGTTGCCTTCAAAGTTTTGCCTCCTGTTTTCCTTCTGTTCATGAGTGTATTAAGGACTTGTCCTCCTGAGCAGATGGACCTCCTTTTACCATGTGTAAAAGCCGTGGAGAAAGTAGGAGGAGAGTGTTAGGATTGATGCCCCAAATTTCCAAGGTAATCTATTTTGGGTCTGTATATTTTAGACTTTGGTACTAGTTTTCCACACTAGGAAGAATTGTCTGGGCAACAGACCTGAAACATCCAAAAACTGTGGAGTGTTTCTGAGCTATAGACCAAAGATTAAACCATATAGTGATTCATCTTTACTTTACGGGAAGTCAGAGAAATGGATGAGATTAATTCAATTTGCTACCATCCATAAACTTTTGCAATGAGGAAATGTAGCTGAGAAGCTCCATCGCCCTCCTCAAGTGAGAAAGATCAAGAATTAATATTCATAAACATGCTCATGACAAGGGGCAATCAATTTCACAGCCTTTTAATCTGGAAATGAGGGGAGGGCATTCCTTCTTCTTTTGGGAAACACAAGAATGCCTTAAATGCTTTAAGAAATCTTGCATGCTGTGTTAAAAATCAGAGCACCCCCAAGATTTTTTTCCTTCTTTGATGAATGTATTTTTTTTTCCATTATTATGAAACTTAGTTGTTAATGAAGCAGATAAAGAAAACCGATGAAAATCTGTTTTCTTTACTCCATAAATTGTGACTTTAAGAGAATATGGTATCATGCAACTCATGATGAAAACCTTTAGCAATATTAGAAACTAGAAAGGATTTTGTTTGTCAGCAGAGCAGGACAAGGTGATTGAGACCTTACTATGGAAAGATCAAAGAAGGAATCCCTTGGAAAGGAAGTGAGGGAAAGATCCCAGAGGAAGGCACTCTAACACTTATGGTAAGTAAAGAGACAAAGAAAATGAATTAAAAAAAAAAAAAAAGAAAAAGGAATTAAACAATTTGTTGCTCCCTAGTGCTTCGGCACTAGGCACCAGTGTTGTCCCTCTCAGTTAACTAAATCCAAAGACTGAGAGAGCTCCTGGAAATCAGGGAACTCTAGAGGGCACCAGAGGTGTTTCACCATAACATTTCCTTGTGTGCCAGGATTCTTCCAGTCCCTGCATCCAAACAAGAGGCTTCTGCTGTGAACTGAGATGACTGGAATTATGACAGAAGCTGCTCTACCTCCTGATAAGCAAAGGAGTGTAAAAAAAAAAAAAAAAAAAGAGAACAATCTATAAAAGGAGGTGAGCACATCTTTGAAGGCAACCCACAAGTAAGTCTTTGGGCTTGGCTTCTTGTTACAATTTAAAAAACACGTCGAGCTTCAAAACCCATTTCATTGCTCCCTTTTCCCCTTCGGAAAGAAGGATGTTACTTTCTCACTGCTCCCAAAGTCTGAGACTCTGGTTTCTTGTCTGTCACTTTTCATGTCACCTCGTCAGAGAGATGCCAGGCACTGGCAGGAGCTTGACAGCTCCAGGCTCAGCAAGGAGCTAAGCGACAAAACTCTTGTCTCAAACAGTTTCACAGGAAGGGTATTTCATATCAGCTGGATGGCTCGACAGAACACAGAATAATCCATGAGGATGCTGATCGCTTTCATTACCTAACTTTAGTATTCTAAACCTATTATTTTTTGTGTGTCTCTTTTTGTAAGGTTTCTGCAGTGAAAGAAGTGTCACTTGCAAGAAAGTAGTTTTCCCTTTGCCATTTTGCTGTCTTTATCTTTTATATATAAAATAGAAGATCTGGGTGTGATTTTGCATCTTGATGTAGCCTTGAAGTTAAAGGATCAAACTGCAGGAATCTGTGGATATCCTCCTTTCCCTATATGATGGGTGGCATTAGCAAGATATCTGAAATTTCCAAATACCACAGATTCTTAGAGACACAAACGTCCCAAAAGCAAGTGTAGAAGGTGTCTCCATACCAAATTTTACAAGTGAAGAAACTGAGGCTAAGAGGGTGGTTGATGAGGTCAGGGAGTCTGTGTGTATAAGCTAAGACACAGACACAGATCTTGGGCGTATAATCTCAGAAAACCTTCACTTTGAAAGGTTTTTGTGTTATGTTTTTGGTTTTCCAGAACACAGTGTGGGTAATTTTCGGTGGATGTTCTGGTAACTCTAGTTTACATGAGATTTTGGGGAACCAAAAGAAGAATTCAGCTAAAAATTAAAAAAAAAAAAAACAAACCAGACAACAAAGTTGTTCTGATGCAAGAGCAAGTTAGGAAGACAAAGACATGAAGACACATCAGTGTGACTTTCAGATTCCTGGTTGAATCTCAGATATGACAGTGGAATGCAAGAGAGAAGAAGGTATGTACTCTCTCCACTCAACAGAAGAGAAATATTATCTGAATTTTTTTTTTAATTACTGTCTTATTGATTTGGATATTTGATCCAGTTGAAGAGATACCCTAAATGCTGATCTGAGTGGCAGATGCATGTGAAACAGGATGTCCCTTTACACCTAAAATTACCCTAAATCTCCACATTCACCAGACAAGTGAATCACTCTAAGGTTCTTAAAATGAAGCTGGGGAATGGCTTTGGTCACCTTTAGCTGCATTGGCAAAGTAAGAATACACAGATTCCTCAGGTCATGAGTGAAATGGCACAGCCTGGTTCCATCTCCATCAGTCAAGCATTTTTACCTGAAAGTAGTGGCCACACCTAAGTTTCCAACTGAGATAAGTTTGACCAGTGCCTGGGAATTGTTTGGGACAGAAAGAGGTGGTCTTGGCCAAGTTCCTTTAAGGAACCACAGAAGCAGCCAAATATTACAGACAGTTGTGGTCCAGTGTCCAGGCCCAAAGTCACACAGTTTATTAGATTAATTTTTTTTTTGTATCTTTTGTGGTATCTTAATTTCTGCCTGTCTTAATTCCATCTCTGGCATGTGAGAGAAACACCTCCCTTCTTCACAGCAGGCATCTCTACAACTGAGAGTAATTGGTTCATCTGGTCTGCTTCTCTGCTCTGGAGAGGGCTGGATGCACTAAATGTGTGAGTAGTGCAAAAATACTACAGAGATGAGTGATACAGAATTATGGATATTTCCCATACTGACGTGCATCAGATCCACCTGCACAGCCCTGACGGGAAAAGGATGGGGTTTGATGGTTGTGTTGGTTAACATTGTTTCAGAACTGGCAGAAGAATCTGTCTGCTGCAATGTCACCATTGAGTTCAGCTGCTTTAGGGGCAGAATTATGTTTTTGAGGGTCATCCAAGGCTTCACCACCTCCCATCACAACTATCTGTGCTATAAATCTCTGAGTGTGTGTCTCAGAGATCTTGTGTTTCCAGGCAGGCTTGTCTTCACCTGCTACAGGTCATGATTGCCCTGGTTTACTATTTCTGGGCTTTTCTAAAGTGAATTATTCTCAGTGTCTTGCATATGTTTTGCTTACATCCAGCTTTTTGCTATCTCTAAATATTACAATCTCTCTTTTCCTTCCAATCATCTTGGATAATTGAGAGCTGTCTCTCAGTTCCAAGGCTATTTTACCTAATCTGAATCCAAACCCAACAAACTTACAATGCTAAAGACAGATTTATATAACCTGGAAGGTCCTGAAAAAAACAGAGATGAAGCCTCAGCTTTACTGACATCTGTAGGATTTAAAACTGGTTTAAATTTCATGACAAATTAACTCCCCAGCTTTTCCCTCTTCCATACACAGGCACATGCACATGTATACAGAAGCTCCACATGACTCTCTGGGATTCTGGGGAAAAACCCTCTGAATTATCAGTAATAGAAGGCATTTTAAAAGAAACTAAATTTTATATTAGTATTTTCCTTTTCTCTTTTCCTTTCTCTTTCTTTTCCTCTTGCTCTCACTCTTTACTCTCCTGATGACCATTATGATATTTCCACTTTGGAAGTAAAAGATGGGAAAAATAGGTTCCTCTCATCAAAGCTATGGAAAATTTCAGGTTCTTTTCTAGCATTGATATGCTGACTTTGCTCTCTTTTGTAGTAAACTCAAAAATGCTTTGCACGGATCAGCCTTTAGAGGACAATAAACAGACACTCCTGTGTCTGGACAAAAAGTCTCAGCACTTAGTAAGGGAAATTGATTTTTCCAGGGTTTTCTTGTTTGCTCCATGACTTAGTGATGAATTTTTCCTCAGAAACTGGGGATGGGGTAGCTCAAGTGGTGACTTTCAGGCCAGAAACAACCCATGGGACTCAAAGTGTTCAGAGCCAGGTTGGATGGGGCTTTGGGCAGTCTGCTCTGGTAGAAGGTGTCACAGCCCATGGTAGAGAGGTTGGATGAGATGATCTTTAAGGTCTCTTCCGACCTTACTGGCTCAAAGAAGAGCTGAAGGACAGCTTGGGCAGCCCTAAAACACAGCACCTCTTCTTGAATTCAGACTTATGTAATGCTTAGAAATCTGACCTACTCCAACACTGAGCCCATGAGGTTTGGGATCCAGCCCTGGCAAGGCAGGACTTCCCTAAATCTAAATTTATAGCACAGCCAAGACACCTGACTGGGCTGTAATAAGGGCTGGTGCTGCCAAGAATTCTAAATTTTCACATATATTGGTGATATATATGTACCACTGTGCCCAGGAATAATTTGGGGTAGTGCTAGTTAGACCAAGTAGAAAAAGCCCCAGAAATTCTGCAGATGAAGAGAAGCACAGATAGTCAATGCCTGTTCTCTGGCACTACTTTTATCTGCTAATATCAATATATTTGAAGTTATTTGAAGTTATTTGAAGTTATTTAAAGTTATCAATATAATTTCAACAGTCTACTGATAAGTGAAGTCATCAATGTAACTTCCCTGTAGTAAGAACCTCTAAAATGTATTGAAAAGGGAGAAATGTTGAATGAAACAAACATAAAGTGACCCTGGCTCAGGTAATGCACAATATTTGCTGCTACAAATTTAAGAGTCTGAATCATCTGTTCATGACCAAACAATATTGGGAAATCACTTGTCATGGAGGATTAAGTTTTCTGAATTCAGGTCAGATGGACATCTCAGACAGCAGCTGCACAAACAGGGATGTACCAGAGGTGTAGAAGAGACTCTGTTTTTTCACATAAAGTTGTGCAAAATTCAGCCATTTTTGGGCTCACTGGCAGCTCCTCTGAAGATTTCCTGTTTTATGTTTTGTATGAACTTTGAGTTTGGAGTTTGAGCAAATCCAGCACTTCTGATCCCTTCTTGGGGACTATCCTGTACTTCAGGTTGGACACACGTTTACAGATTTGATGAATTAGGACTCAGTGGAAAGACTTCAGAGACAAGTGTGAGCTTGAAGATTTAAAACAGAGGAAATGGGAAAAACTGCTTCTATCTGACCTGTGCCAGGTTGTGAACCCTGGTCTTAATTATTAACATAGAACAAGTAACATCACAAGCAAGTGGAGCACACAACTCTACATCAAGGAGCTGTAGGGGAATTTATTCCTGAAGTAAACTCCCTTTCACCCCAAGTTAGTAGAGGCTGGATCCGATTCCACTGTAGGCATCAGTTGTTATAGCTCTTCTAAAAGTCTTTCAGTACCTTAGAACTTATTTTAATCGTAGACATTTGTGCAATTCCTCTGATTTTTTATGGTCATAAAAAATCTTTTTTGGATTTCTGACATCATATCATAATGGAATGATTTGGGTTGGAAGGGACGTTAAAGACTCTAGTTCCCCCATGGCAGGGCATTGGAACAAGATGAGATTTAAGGTCCCTTCCAACCCAAATCCTTCTGTGATCTATGATATTTAATCTCAAGAGGACAAGTAGTGGTAGCAGGGGTTGAGATGATCTGGCTGTGAAGATTGCTGGATTTAGAGAATGGGAATAATGATTTTTTTTTTGCCTTCACTAGGTTTAACTTTTCACAAGTGTGTACTTGTTGGCTAAGCTCCCATTCTGGTGGAGATCTAGACCAGAATGTTCAGCCAATGGAGTTCAGACAGAAATTCTATTTACACTGATGAAGATGCCTATGTTAGGCCTGCTTAATGCAAATTTCTCCTGGAGAACATAGCAGGAGACACACAGCTGGCTGCAGTGGAGGCTCCTACAGTCATCTGAGCTTAGAAGAGCTTAGATGTTAGAAGATGTTAGATGAGCTTAGAGTTAGAAGCCCAGGTTAGAAGCTGATTTGGCCCCAGCATCTCTACACTGGCTGGAAAGGAATATGGTCTCAGCTCCACCTCTGGGTCTGGCAGCACTCATCCGTCCCTGAGCACAATCAGAGAAGACTCTGATTTAAGGCTGAGGAATCACCTGTGTAAGATGAAGGCCTGTGCTTCTCCAGGTGCCCACCTTCAGCCCAACACTTACTGCCTACAGCAGATATGAAAGAGAGCACTGACTGATCCAGAAGCTGCCACCAGAAGCTTTGCCCTCCAACCCACTGAAGTGCAGCAGAGAAATAAGGATGGAAGCTGTACCAGCTGACAGCTTTCGTAGCTGAAGCCTTCAGCACTTTATCCTGACTGCTATTTCTTCTTTAAACACGGGAATCCTTGGGGATTAGCCACATGGTATCACATTTCCTCTGTGCCCATGTAACAGGGAATTCTCTCTTTTTCCACAAGCTTAGGTAGCTCATTAAAATACCTCTATGAGCATTCTGCATAAATAAGGACGTTTCCCTTGATGTGCAAGTGTAGTTGGGTGTTTTGGATTGTGTGTATAAGTGAAAATATACACACACCTGGGTGCTCTGTGGGTGCATGTGCACAGCACTGCATGAGAATAGGAGTGGAGCTGTCCAGATGCGTTCACGAACACGTAGGATGCACACAGATATGTGCAAGAATAAACAGGAATGTCAGGAATGTGTGCATTTGTAGACAGGGAATTACCCTTACCTCTCCCTTCATCCCAACAGATGGATGGAAGAAGTGGGATGGTGGGTATTTTTGGGATTCCATTCAAAGTTTGGGGGGACTAAACATTAGTTATCACAGAACCTGTCTGCTGGGTGCCTCATGCTCTATCAGAAGCTTAATAGCTAACAGATTTTGGGACATTGGGACATTGGGACGCAGAAATTTTATGTCTAACCAGTGAAAGAAGAGTGGCTCAGCTGGCTGTGCTAAAGAATATACAGCACAATTCTAAGCCTTTATGGGACATGAAACTTGCTTAATGTTATGGTCTTGAAGCAACTCTCTGGGACAGTTCTTCCCACGTTAATTTTTTCATATATCAGCTAACGGATCGGAAAAATTAACAATCTGTAGCCTCAGCAAGACATGTATTCCCTTCTGTGGCCTAAGCAAAGACAGGAGCATCTCCAGGATGCTTCATCAAACTTATCTTTGATATATATCTTAGATGACACAACTACTTCGAAGTGGCCCTCTGGAAGATCCCACCTCACTCGTGAATGTATCTGACATGCCGCCTAAAAAAAACCTATGAAATTACACAGCAACTCCTGAGCTAATAAATCTTTCTGACCCCAAAATATCTGTAAACTTTTATACATAATTGGGATAAAACTCTAATGATATTTGGACTTGGTGTGCATGTACCATGGGTCTTTGTCTTCAAAACAGCTTCTTAAGCCTGTTTAAACCAGTACATTAAACATTGCTCAGGATCTGGGTCTAAACATATCATCAGTCTCTGGCTTTTTAGTGTGAGTTAGCTTTCCTTCTCCTGGATTTTTCCAGTGTTTTGTTTGGAAATAAGTGAAGGTAAATTGTTTTAGTAGGTAATGTACTTTGAGGCCAGTCTGCTTTGGAAGCCAAAGAGTTAATAAAATGGTCGTGGTAAACCATTACCAAATTATCTCAGTAGCTTAGAGGAGCTTCTGGAGCTATATAGTTAATTAGAAAGGATGAAACCTCTTCCTCCTATTATTTCTACTTTGATTAATTTACATTGGTTCAGAACTTGAGTCTCTACGCTTCTGGATCATCCACTTGTGAGCTGTGATTTGGCTCACATCTAAAGCAAGACGACTTTCTTTTTTCTTTGTCTTTGAACAGATGGGGAGATTTGACCACTAGATGCAGAAAATGACTTATTCAAACTCAGACTGTGGTCCCAGAAACAGGCTGAATGCAGCAAACTTGAACTGCATTGCTGGGCAAACCTGCACTTTTAACAGGCACAACTAGTAGGGATTATGGATGTTGGTTATTTATTTGCATGTTTTTTAGGTAAGGGAGCAAACACCATTAAAACATCATATGCAGTCTAAATCAAAATTATGGATTTTAGTTTCCTCTTTCAAAATCATACCTGAAATGTGTTAAATGTCTCTGGATGTCGAGGTCTAATATTGGAGTTGGTCTGGAGGATCCAAGGGGTGATCTGTCTTGACTTAGAAGGTCTTGGAATTCTTTACATATTTGTCTAAAAGGAAAATTGGAAATCCTTAAATAAAACAGGTGTAATCCTTCCCATAAAGCTGATTCCCAAAACATTGTCACCTTATCCTGAGTGATCTCATTCATAACAGAATTGCTTGGCAGAAGAACTGTTACAGACATTAAAGGCAAACAAATCCATCTCTGGCTTCCCTGCTCAAATTCTCAGAGCCAATAACACACAGAATCTCTTGAACAGGAAGTTTCCCTCTGAAATCCTACTAATGCTGACATTTTAAAATGCAATTTTTCTCCTGAATAGGACCCAGTTTAGCAGTGTTAAGTCTAGCTTAGCTCACCTACCTTGGCAGCAAGGCTTATGGTTAAAGGAAATGGTGAACTAGCACGAGAATATGCCTGAAATGTGTGAATTGTTTTATTATTTACTTTGTGCAAATACACCAATACTTGTACATGGGCTTGTGTACTTTTTGGGCACTGCTTTATCTGCAAGTTGAGGTCCTGGATATTTTGGGCTTGCCTTTTTGACCTCCAACCCTTAAGACAAATGGAGCACTAGGGGTTGTGAAGGAAGGACCCCTTGAAGTGAGAATTCAGGATCTTCTCTGGCCTCCCACCAGCATAGTATCCCATCTTCTTTGTAAAGGATGGATGGTCTTACAGTTTTCCCTCTCCCACTCAGTCTTCCCTGAGGCTTCTCAGGATGCTTCAGCACCTGGGGGTTAAATTTATTCCCTGGAATTCCAGTATGTAGGACCTAGCACTAGGAAAGACCTGAAAATAAGGCCTTTTCATTCTTGCATTGTTGTTGTGCTGTTGTTTGTAAATTAGTCTAGGAATACTCTACCAATAAATTTTTTAAAAAAGAAACCAAAACAGTTCATTTAGCTCCTGTCCTCAGAAGAGCATTTTCTGGACCATGGATGAATAGACACCACTTACTTTCACTTTGTTTGTGTTTCAGTTAATTAAAAGTAGGAAAGGGGACCTCTCCAAATTAGCATATAATTCTCCATTGCCTGCATTGGAAATATAGGCACTAATGGGGGATCAGCAGGGAGTTATCACCTCCAGATGACCAGGACACTCAGCTGGGGGCCTGATCTCAGTTGGATTAACCTGATACTGGTCACAGTGACTGCATGTAGCCTGGTAAAAGTGCCAGCCAGTGAAGTGTAGAGTGACAAGGGCCACTCTCACATCTGCAGACAATATAATCCATATAATTATGCTCCTCTAGTCCCCTAAACCCTGTGTCTTCCTGGGAATAGATCCTGTTGTGGGTTGTCTCACAGAACTCGCTCAGAATATATTTGGGAGAATTCAATGAGCTATTCTGACATTTTAATAACATGGACAATTGCAACCTGATGACTCAGACTGTGTATGCTTTACTTTGTTAGCATAGATGCAATCACCATGCCTAGGGGCAGTTTCTAATACTAAAGAGCATCTCTGTGGTCCTTGATTCCTTTTAGGAGACTCATTGCACATCTCGTTGTAGATAAAGTTTGGTTTTCATTATCACCTTGTAACTCTAGTCTTTTGGGACAGGGGCATAATGGAAAAAGTAGGTAAACTCAGTTTGTTGGTCTTTAGAAGGTCCTTCACTGCTGAGTTGCAGGCAAGAAAACTGTGTTAAACTGGTTTTACCCTTCACTTTATTGCTGTGGTACAAGCTGGGAACAGAGATCTTGGATACTACAGCTCGCTCTTGACTAAGAGGAGAAGCAGAAACCTATTTCATGCTGTGCTGCTGGACCCCATCCAAGCCTGATTTCTCTAAATGCTTGTCATCTGCATGGACCTAGACACCAACTGCTTGAAAAGACAGCATCACCCCAGCCTTTCAGGCAAAGAGAGGTATTCAGCAGAAATGTATGTAAATGCAGCATACAGTTTTAATGAATCAGGTCCTTAGAGGAAAAACAGTTCCTTTCAACAACTGAAAACAGTCAGTCATTTTGGCTTCTAAACAATCCACTATCCCCAGTCGGCCCTGTCAGCACTGCTCTTCTCTCCTTCCTCCAACCTCTACTTTCTACCTGTTGAAAAAGTTCATCTTAAAAGTTCTTTTATTTTAACAAAGGAAAGTGTCAGAACCAAGTGTGCAATTAAGTTCCCTTCTATCTTCACGTGTCAAAAGTCTTTACTGAATGTTGGCAGATTGAAAGAAAAGAAAAAAACTTTTTTATTATACATGAAAACCTCCAAAAGGCAGTAACCTACTTTTTTTTTTCAAGTGGATTTCTAGGCAAAGTAGTGTCTCAGAGCCTCCACTACCAGTAAAATATCACCTGGGGTAGTGACAGGGAGAGGGTTTGGCAGTTTTTTGCTGAGTTGGACTGTGACTTTGAAAAAGCAAAGGAAGATGGTTGTGCTGTCCTAGGAGGCACAGACGAATAAAAATAGTCCTGGTCACTCCTGCATGGGAGACATCTAATGATACATGGTCAGATGATCCAGTATATGACCAGGAAGAGATAAAACATTCTGTACTGGGTCAGAATAAGAGCCCATGTAGGCCATGATCCCTATCAGTGGCCAAAGCAAATGTCTGGTATTGAGTACAAGAGTGGGGCAAATGTGAGCTCATGAACCTGATTTATTCCAAGTGTGGTAGAGTTGCCAGGTATCCAAGGTCCACATACCAGAGAAGTGGCATGAGCCAGATGCTGATTAGTCTGTGCTGGCTGTAATCAACTCCACAACAAAAATTATTATTCACAGTATTCTGGTTTGGTCTGTGTAAATATGGGTATAGCTGTCCCTCTGATTGTGAGGAAGACTTTGTGCTGTGAAACTCTGGGATGTTTCCTGTAGGACACTGGACCTCTCCATCAACTGGATCAATTAACACAGCCTTCAGCAGCGTTGCACCTGTCCAAGCTGCAAACTGGTCAAGTTCTGTCCCCTGCTGTAAAGCCATTCAGGTTCTCCCATGCCTCTTCAAGGTGAACTAACCCATGTTTAAAGACCCTATAAAACCCAGTCCCAATTGTTTTTCCTATTTCTTTGTGAGTTGAATACATATCCTGAAACCTTTTTAACATTTCTAGGGTTAACTGCCCAATATCAGTACCCTTTGGCCAGAATTGTGACAATTCAGTCCTATTTTGGAGCATCTTGCTCTGTCCAGAAAACCATCGGCTTGCCCAAACATCTGCTCAGTCAAAGGAGGTGAGTTGAAAGAAAGAGAGCAGTAGGAGACTGGTTTCTCCCTTTGTTTAGGCCTTTCTTATCCTTTCAGCTCTTTTTCAGCCTGTTTCACTCCCATCTTGCCATTGCTGACAGCTGTGTTCAGCAGTGTACACTGGCTACACACCCCAATCATCTCTTCTTCCCATGATAATTGCCAGGTAAAGCTCTGATTCCTCATTGTCTAGTCCATGAAATTGTTAGAATGGACCATGACACCATCCTGCTGCACCAGTCTGTACTGTCCCAGGCAGGTCCTGAGTCTGCAAATGTGAGAGACAATTTCCATGAGATAGCTTCGGAAGATGAGGCAGTTTAACAAAGTGAATGTGATTGGTTGCATGATGGAAAACATTCCTGTTTCTGTTCTCTGTATTTCCACCAGCATGGCCTCAGACCAGGTAGGGCTGAGAGGGCAGTGAAGAGTCACTTAAGCTCAGTGGCCTCCATGTCTTGGCATCTAAAGCAGCAGTTTTTAGCCTTCACTGGCCCATGGGCCACATTTCTGTGCATGGCAGCTGAACTACTTCCACTCAGGGTGGAAGATTCAAGCATCAGGATTGCTTGATGACAAGGTATGTATGCCCTTAATGTCAAGGAGGCCTGGGACCTCCTACTGGACACTGGAGGCTTCCTTATTGTAGACATTTAGGGCTCTGTTTTGTTACCCCCATGTAGTTTTAATGCCCAAGACCACTATCAGATACGACACAGTAAGAAAAAGAGATCTGTGTGCCCCTGGACCAGCAGCTCGTGGCCAAACTGGATGACCCAGTTCAACTCAAGGGGCAGGGGGTGCTCGTGTTTGGGCAGCTGAACTGAGCCATTGAATTTGGATGTCTAAATCCATAATGGAATTACACCTAGATATGAAAAACTGAGGAAGTTAGCTTACTCTTTCCACTTATTTTTACTCATCACCTATATTCTAAGGATTGTGGAGATAACTTTGTTATTTCCCTTTATTTTTCCTCAAGACCCCACAAGTGAGCATTCCTATGGGCTTCTGGCTCTGCCCCACAGTGGACAGCAGCAACACACATAGGCAGTGGCACTCCAGCTCTTTCCATAGCCAAAGTTTGCCATGAGTGATCTTACCACCCTGGAATTTCTGTGTTGGTTTTGGTGGCAGCATAACAATCCTCTGCTTTTTCTGGTGCCATCGCTCACAAACCCATGAGTCAGGGCAGCTGTGGAACTGCTGAAATTGCAAACCTACAGGTTGGGTATGGCTGGTGAGTAGCTGAAACTCCTGATGGTTGTCTAGAGTTCTTTGTATCAGATACTTGAAAGCATGGCCAGAAATGCCTTGCTAGTGTTGTGACATCATGGACCCGAGTCTCCTGAAACACCTGGGCAGGATTGGGAATCCCTGTTCTCCGTGCAGGCAGGAGAGGGCAGTAGTAACACACGCATTGACCCTTCTGTCCCTGCTACCAGCACTGACTGCAGGGGGAGGTGGCCCTTCTGTTATGGACAGACTTCTCTGAGCAAATTCCTGGTGCTTTTAACTCACAGGAGGGGGAGGGGAAAGTAATTTTGTTCCTGAGTGCTGGGTAACAGCCTACAATCCCAAAGTTCATGGTGGTTAGAGGTGGAGCATACCCACAATACCCCATCTCAGGAGTGAAAGAGGGTGAGGAAGTAGGTATGGGGTGGTGAGAAAGGGTAGTGAGACTCTTATGTGCCCCTGAGTGTCACAGCCTTTGGGGACACGACATAACCATGACCCACCAATTATTACAACCAGAGCCAGGGAAAAATGGGGAAGATTTGTATCATTACGTTTGAATTGTGTTCCATAAATGGGACAAATCCTCAGCTAGGTGGCAGGATGTTAATGGGCTACACAACAACGGGGAGACACAACTTGCAGAGTGGAATTTCTTCTGGCCAACTGCTTTATTCTCATGCTTCTGAAACCCCTCGAGCTCTTAAAAGAAATGTGGATAGAGGTAAGAATAAGATAATATTCCACTTACATTATTCCTTTTAATGAACAAGGGAATTAGGAACGTGATATATGAGGTTTCTCATCACCTTCACAACCAGAAAATGCCCCCTGATCCACATACTGATCCTTTTATCACCCCAGGGAAGGGAAAAAAGCTGTATTCATGGGATTCACAAGCCTGAGATTTTCCAGTGCATCTCATCTCTTGGTCACTGTCAGGGCAAGGTTCTCTGGATGCAAGAGGGACACCAAGGCCAGGAATCCTGGCAAAGCAGAAGGACACTGGGATACAAAGGACAATCCTGTTGCTGGTCAGCCCTTTCCCCTAGTACTGGGTAATTCCTCCCTGTTGGATATATCACAGCCTGGAAGGGTTTCCAAACACTTCCAACACGGAGGGGGTGATTTCAGAGCTTGAATTTGTGGTCTCAGCTCTCCTGCAGCCTCACATGTGACACTGCAGTGAGCACAGGGTGTTCAAGGTTACCCCACACTGTCAGACCACACACCTAGGGCAGGTCTACCCTGTTCCACACAGACTATTTATTCCTGTTTCCCATGGCTCATGAAGGCTAATTCCTCCCTCATCAAGGCTAATTAACCTAGATGAAATGTTATCCTAACATGATGTTACTGCTTCAGGGAGACGAGTGGCTTGTTTAGAGTGAAGTCTGATGCCTCTTTGTGTCTTTAATGTCTTTAGCAAAGGTCCCCTGCTGTTGTACATTGTTCCAGTGCCTTTGACTTCAGGGCAACTCTTGCAGTTTGCATCCAGAGAGGATCTGTCCTTCTGCAAACCAGCTCTCCCTCAGCAGACTAATGATAATTATCCGACAGCAACCAGTACTTCGGTAGAAGCTCAGATCTCCTGCTCACACACAAAAAGGAGACAAAGCCAGTTTCTGTCCCATAGATTTTACTATGTAATTATATCCTCTGTTCTCATCTAAACCAAAGCATCTGGGAAGATGTACGTGCTCCCTTAACCACAGACAAGGAGAGCACAGCCACTGAAACCTCCCTGCAGTAAATAAGGTCCCTCTTTCAGCATCCCCGGTGAGGATCTCTCTCACCCACAGTCAGCGAGCGCTGTTGTGATAGCAGTCACCACAATCCCAGCTCCATACTCCCACTCCTCCCTCCCCCAGCCCCCAGATCCAACATGGAGAAGTGACAGACCGATTTCTTTTTTCGCTTCCCCTCCCTCCTTACTTTGTCGCTAGGATCATCTTTTTCCTCGCTGTCTGCTCTTTCTGTTCCATGTGCTGTCTGGCAATGTGCTCTCCTACTGCCTTGGCAGGGAACTCTGTTTCACAGGTGTAGCCGAAATCTCTGGCCAAATGTAGTGCTTCCCCTGCGGTCAAACAAAATGGGTCAGTCATTTTTTAGGGTTATTATTATCATCATCATCATCATTATATTGTTCTTGTTATTATTGTTACAGAATGTATTACACTCTTAAAAAAAACAAACCAAAAAGTAGCAAATCACTTCTGTAGGCAGTCATTCTCAAGTCAGTCACACATTTCAGCCCAATTGGCCTGTTAATATTTAGTCATCAGTTGGTGCCAGGCAGAGGATAGGAAGGATATTCCTCTCATCAGATGGAAGGATGCCCTCTCATGAGAAAATACTGGCCAAGACCCTTGGCCCTGCCTTGCCACCAATGAGTACTGGGCAGATGCCCAATTTTGCAAGCCCTGTTCGTCATCAATCTTCAAGGCACTGAAAGCAGCAGAAAGTAGGAATAAATAACTGTGAAGAATTGTATCAGCCTTTGGTGCTTCACTTCCCTGTGTCTAATGGAAGAAGAGCCCTCTACCCCAGGAAAGAGCCAGGGGAATAACACACATCCCAGTACATTTGCTTAAAGGTTAAGCCAACAGTACAAGCCCCACACCAGAGAAGAGCAGACCCCAAGGGAGAGCTCAATAAATAATCCTATTTCCAAAAGGGTTGCAAACAAAATTGGTCAGGCAAAACAAAAAGGGAAGATGATGAAGAAGAGAGTTGCTATTTCATAGGTGGTTAAATCCAGGTAAAAGAAGCACCTGGTTCAATTAGGCTTTTGAGAAGCCTGTGACAATGAGCACCTCTCTACCTCACTGCAGAAACTGAACTCCAGAACCCAGCTCTGTGCTCGTTGCCAAATGCCTCTGGAAGAACAGGACTGTCTTCACTAGCTTAGAGAATCCAGAATTTTATTTTAGGAATTACTGAACACTCTGACCTGCACACCGTGACTCTGACAACCTCGGTGTGGGATTTATATGATCAAAAGCAGCTGCCTAGATTGTGAACATCTGTGCCTAAGCTAGTCTTTCCCTAGTGGGAAATAGGCATTTCCAGATGACACTAGCTCTCATCTCATTGTAGAAAGTAGAAATAGGTCAGCTACCAGAGGCATATGTTGAAGCACATCTGCACAAGTGACTAACAGAGATGTGCTCCAGAACAATTTTGGAGCTCAGGAGTTGTGGGTTTTTCACTTTAGTTTTGTTTTCTTTTCAGAGTTGTGTGTTTGATTGTTATCAGGAGAAGTGGTATTGGACTCTGGCTCTTTGAAGTTCAAAAGGCTGATGCTGTCAGGAGGGATGCAGGACATGTAACTGCTTCCTTTGAGAACATCTGAAGTGGAATTCATCAGATTAAATGCCCGTATTGATGTCTGACTTAATACTTTCAAGTCAGTCTATACAAACTAGCACTTGAAGCATGTATCATCCTATACTAGAGTAGAAGGTAAAAGGGAATCAGAGAAATTATAGAAAGTCTAGATTAGAACTCAGGAAATCACCTTCTTCTGAAAGCATTGCCTTAGATGAGGTTATCAAGGCTTTTCCAAATCTAGTCTTGAATATTTCCAACTATGGAGATTCCACAGCTGTTCTAAGCAACATAATAAAATGTTTAATTATTAATTTAACTTCATCTAATCATTAAATGATTAAACACCCAGAAGTGCTGATTCCTCCCTACTTACTATGATCTGACATGAGAAGACATAAAACTGCAATGAAAATGGGGAGATGAATCCCATCCTCAGCAAGACTTGGCTAAGCCAAGGAGGAGGAGAACTTCCATGGAAACTGTGGTCCTGTGCCAGGGACAGTGAGGAATAAGAAACTGAATGGATTGACCTCTGTTCCAACTCCATTCTCCCCCTTTCCAGATATTATTGTCTCCCCACCTACCACTGGGGTTTTTACTGTGAGAACAGCTCTTGATTCCACAAGTAAATACTTTGCTGTGTGTTTATCTGCCCTAGTTTATTCAGGTACTGACAAAATCCATGCACCACTCCCAGGCAATCTGTTTGCTGATACCAGCCAGCAACAACCTCTGCAGCTGTAACCAACTTTGCAGCAAAAATTGAAGATTACAGTCAAAGTCATCTGCTTTCTTTGGATTTTTTTTAAAACATCATTTCCAGTATTCAAAAAAAACCCGAAGACATTAACAAGGCAATCAGTATCTCTAACTTGAAAGGAGAAATTATTTCCACTTAGTTTGCAGCTTCTAGAAAAGTAAAATAATTTTCAGTGAAAACAAAATGGATTTCAGTGAGAACAAAATGGATTTCAGTGCTAAGTTAGCAGAGAATCAGAATGAACAGAAGCATAGCTGACTGATTGCTTTGTATTTCAGACATCTATCCAGACTTCTTCATGGGTGAGAAAGGGTACAAATTTAAGCCACAGCTTTTAAATTTCTCTAGAGCTGTTTCAAAATGTCTATTTCAGATATGCTTTTACTCTTCCTTAAATAAAGTCTCACAGAATAAATCAGTTTCAGAAGAGATCCAGGTTTCTCTTTTCAACTAAATTCCGTTAAAATACTTGATAGGTTTTTCTTCATTCTGGCATGGAAAGAAAATAAAAGTCGAATGCCTTAATGCTGTCATCAGGTGGAATTGCAATTCTCCAGACAGATTCATCATGGTTCCAGTCAGTCCCAGTAACAACACAAGGAATGTAGACAGCAAAGAATTTAAACATTTAGCCATTGGAAAAGTCTTGGTTTCTTCAAGAGAGCAGAGCTTTCTGTGATGAAATGTAGGCATCCATTTAACATGATCAACAACCAAGTGACTGAAATGTGAATGTTTTCACTTACTGTTAGGAAAAGGGGAATGAAAATGTGAATTGTAATTCAAACTTGTATTTAAGAACTTGATTTATAATATTTTCTAGAACTGAAAAATTATACTAAACTCTTCTGATGATCTGAGAAAATTATTCAAAAGTATAAAACCTGTCTGGAGCTGGGATTGTGATTGTGATTGAATATTAATGGTATATGAAGAGTGAAAACAATGAGCAAAAAGAAACAAGATTACTTATATCGTGGATATAGATTGGTAAAAATGTAGATGCAAATGTAATTACTCTTTTTAATGAAATAATAATTAAAATATTTTAAATTAAAATTGACAGTATTTTTTGCTGGAAACGGAAACCTCATGTATACTACGAATGAATGTTGAAGCTATGCATATTTATAAATATATAAGCATGCATATAATATAAGGAGTAGGCACCCTGAATTACAACTACAAATTCTAAATAAAAATAAAAATTTGGACATGAGAACACCCTGCAGAACAAAATTTCTCCTATCCCGTTTTTGAGCAAAGATGTTGTTTTAAACCAGAACCAAATGATGAATTGATATTTAGAAGTGGAGTGTGATATACTGATTTTTTTTTGCGATTAGACATCCCTGATGATTACTATACAGTAGGATTAAGTCTTCTTGGTGGGGGAAAGTAGTTTATACAAAATGTCATGGAATATGTTCTTTCTTTTTCTACAGCAAAATTCAGACAAACATGTCTGAAGATGAGAAAATGTGTAAATGTCGGAAATGTGGATGAACTGCCCTTTTCTCTTTTACCTTGGATTTGCTATCTTCTGCCTAGTCATTATTTACATTAGGGTAGGAATCATAATAAAGGTAAAAACCCCCTAAAATCCGTGACTTTTATAGTTAGTAACGTTGTTTCAATATAAAATTTCCCTGTGTGTGGCATCCCCAGCCCTTTCCTCCTGTGGACACAAGGAGCAGGTGCTGGGAACCTCGGGCTCTCCCCAAATCCTGCTCACAGCTCCGCAGCTCCCTGCAGCTCTGCCTCCCCTCTGCAGCTCCACAATGGACCAGAGAGCTTTGTGTGATGGAAAAGGACATGTGCTGGGGCAGTGCTGCAGCTCTGGAGAGCCTCGGCGGGGAGAGCAGCCTGCATACCTCGGAAGGTTTCTGTGGGCAGGTGCAAGGAGCGGTGTGAGAGTCCCCCGGGGCCAGCAAGAGTGAGAGCTGCTCCCATGCAGAGTGAAGGCAGGAGCCGTGTCCCCAGGAGAGGGACACTCGGCATCTGAACCTCCCACTCTCTCCTCGGCTGTGCCTCCTCCGGATGCTCTACCCAGCAGGAATGTTACTCAGGGGGAGGAGGGACAGGCGGGAGGTGGAAGGAAAGTTTATTCTATTTGTGGGGTGAGAAGAGAGGAGGGAAAAGTGGAAGGATATTTAAACAAAGGCTGGTGGGGGAGAAGTGTGACAGTTGAGAGCATGAAGAAAAAAAGCAACCACTGACCTATTTTTTCTCAAGAGTTTTTGTCCCCAGATGATGAATGTTATTAATTCTGTGTCTAGGAAATTTAGTGTCTTTATCATATTTGACAAGAAAACAAACTCTAGAATTCTTCATAAGTTTTTCTTTTTTTTTTTTTATCTGATAGTTTTAAAATCGTTCATGTACTGCTTTTACCTGCATCTGCAATCCCATTTATGTTTCGTCTCTTATAAGTGACCTGGTCAGGGACATCTCCCCTCTTTTCACATCCTTCGTCGCTCCCACTGGAAATGCTTTTGATTCTTTTGAGCCCGCAGTAAAGCTTAGCCTTGGAAATACTAGTATTTATTGGAGGAGCCTTTATTTCATCGCTAATATGCAGAAATTTTCCCTTTGGATCTCGTAAGAAAGATGACCCTTCCCTCCCTCTACTCCAGGCACTAGAGGGCATCCCTCGCCTGCAGGTTACACGAGGATGTGTCCCCAAACTGCTCAGGAGAGTCCTGCGACGCTGACTTCATTCTCCCTGTCCCCCTTTCCACTCCTGCTGATTTATGTGCATGGCAAAAAGAACAGAACTGATCTGTCAAACAATTCCTAATTTTGGGCTGCAGATGTCCCTACCGAAGACACTACAGATGCAACCTGACCAAACCAACAGTAAATATCCTGCAGCGAAGCAGAACCCCAAAAGAAAGAAATTGGCAGAAAACAGGGGGCCACAGAATAATTTTCATAAAATCTGAGCCTTCTTGAGATGGCCTCAGCATAGAAATAAATTGCAGTTCCTCACTGAGTTTAACAGACTTCCCAAGCTCAGTGATTTTAGTATGTTTTAGAGGAAGAGAAGTATTAGTCATGCCAGAGACTTTTGTCGTGGTTTTGGCCAATAAACATTACAATCATGCAAAAATTTTTGCCTTAACTTACATCACACAGATATTCAAGAGATTGGGCACACTCCTACCTTAAAAAATATTAAAACCTCAATATATTGAAGACTGTGAAGACCTTTAGTAATAATAAATTTAGAACCATCTAAAGAAGTCAAGAGTGATACAATCCTGGGTCCTTATGAGAGCTACACAGAGTGTATCTGATATTTTACATATTTAATAAAACTAAAAAATTATCATTATTTCAATTTCTGTTTAGTTATCACACAGAAAGAGCTAATGTTGCTTTCTCTCTGGATTCTCTAAACCACAGAATAAGACTGGGTCCTTCCATTTCTGCCTCCTCCAGCAGTAGGAACCAGCAGAAGAATGGGTTTCCTTGAGGAAATTGTGCTGTAAGTTAGTTCCACCAGGAAGGAACATCTGCATGTCCAAAGTGAGAACAGTTTATACCACAAAGAATTCAATGAGCACTGCCGAGTTTGACCCAGGATCAGTTACATAGACAGGAAATGAGCTTCACTTAGTTTTCTATTGGAATATTAACGTGGTGGTACTTTTCCCAAAAATTCCAGTAGATGAAATTAGTGATTAGCATATCCAGGCAAAAAGGTCTCTACCAGAGTGAGCTCAGTCACATCAATATTTACCTTTAGGACTCACAGCAAGGCAGTCCAAGAGCAGAAGCAACACCACAGGCTTGATATCAGTTTTGCTACTGGCTTTGAAAATAAAGGGCAGGGAGGTAGGCACAGCTCCATTCCTGGGAAACAGGAATCTAATCCTGACCTACAGTAAAGGCACTCAGCCATCAATCCCAGGCCAGCAGCTGTCAGAGAACCACCTCCCTCTCAGCCTCTTATGATGAATTAATAACTGACCACATAGAATCCCAGAATCATGGAATGGTCTGGGTTGGAAGAAACCTTAAAGATCATCAATCCAACCCCCTGCCATGGGCATGGACACTTTCCACTAGCCCAGGTTGCTCCAAGCCTCATCCAGCTTGGCCTTGGACACTCCCAGGGATCCAGGGGCAGCCACAGCTTCTCTGGGCACCCTGTGCCAGGGCCTCCCCACCCTCACAGGGAAGAATTTCTTCCTAATTTCAGCTTTCAGCTTAAAGCCATTGCTCTGTTTACTAATAAACACTAATAAAAATGTGTTTATTCTTCCCAGACCCAAGATGCCTGAAGGTGGGAACAGCCCTTGCTCCTCTAACCTGGTACCTTTTCTAAGACTGTAGCTCCATTAGAGCTTTCTCTTGCAAGCAGGTGTGATATGGACACACCTGTATTTCAGAGAAGCCCTGTTGGATTTCCATGTGCTCAGTGGCCCCTGAAAATCTCAGTCCCTTGTCACAGATGCTGACAACCTCCAGTGCTCAGGATTCAGTGCTATTTCAGCCTTGACAAGTCTCCATCCTTTGAGATAACAAAAAAACTCATGAAGTCCTGAGAAAGCTCTTTTAATTGACCCTGCTTTGAGCAGGAGGGTTGGCCTGGGAGACCACCAGAGGTGCCTCCCAGGTTCAATCCTTCTGTAATTCTGGGGTAATATGTGCTGAGACCTCAGCCTACTTGCCTAGATCTGTATGGACCTTTCAGGTTACGATCGTAGAAGGTATTGACCTTTAGGATGAGCTGAGTTCTCTCAACATCAAGGAGGAGGATCTGAAATTCCCAGAGCTGCTACTCGAAGCCAGACAACAAACTGGGTACTTAGTGGATTCACCCAGAATAGAAGAGATGCAGGTAGAGTTTCTTCCCTTTGCCTGAGGGGTTTGAACCTGCATCTCCCAGCTGAAGGTTTGAAGAGCCTGGCAGTATTTGGTGAATGATATTTAAACAACAAATAAAGGCCATGAGTGTATCTCCTGAGCCTGTCTAGATATTATCTGAAAACAGATTTCATTCATTTATGTGTGTGGGGAAAAGGCTTGTCTAAATATTATGCTTTCTTATGGGAGAAAAAAAAAAAATCATCACATTTTTGGACCAGCTCCAGGAAATTCACAAGTTTAAAAGAAAAAAAAAGGAGGATAAACAAACCTACTTATAGAGTTGGTATAAGACATTCATCTCTCTCACAAGAACACTCGGATGATTGATTTGCAAGCACAAATCAATGCTGAGGAAACTGCAGGACCAAGACACTTGCTGGGGGCCAAGATGAACCTCAGAATGAACTTCCATTTTGCCACTCACTCTGTCTGTGGCTTTAGGCAAGTCAGGTCTCTTTATACAAAATACAGATCATGGAATTTGTCCCTATGGCTGAAAAGGGTTGCATACAATGAAACATTTTGACTATGGTTATATTATATTGCAATATTAGAGACCCTACCTTCTACCAAGGAAGTCAAGAGTGTGACATTTGCTGCTTTTCTTCTTCCTGCAGGCAAATTCAGTCCCAGTCTGTCTAATTTTTCTCGCAAGCAGCGTCCTCCATTCTTGGATTTTGCCCTATCATGAGAGAACAGCAGGAAAGAGAGACACTTGTCATTATTCTGCACTTTTCCCCTATGTTAATATAAGCCTAGAAATAGTACACACTTTGTTGAAAAATGTGTGGGGTAATGCCTGCAGTAGTGACATCAATGGGAAATATTTCAGAGCTGTATTATTAACGTCCTGCTTGATCTATGTGATTCTTTAACATTGGTTCTTTGTCAAAGATTTTAATGCCTGTCACAGGAGCATCAGATCTTCAGGCAGTTTTCCACCTAGTGGAGCCCAGTGTCCTAATTTGGGCACAGAGCCTGGGATTGCAGTGACTAAATATAAGTATTGGCAGCGCAAACATTGATATCTGATTTAACCAAGCCAGGTTCCAAAGACAAATTAGAGAGATACATGACCTTCTAGAATCAGATTAAACAGATATCCACAATGAATGGACTTTACTCATCTGGCTTGTCTGGCTATTAAAGGGAGCCAGATATCTACTTAAATGTAGACATCTACGTGGAGTTCAGATCTAACTATCCCTCTACAATTTATGTAGAGACCTGAGTACTCAGAAATGTTGTCTACAAAGCCCAAAACTTACAAGGAAGAAGGACAAGGCAATAGGAAACACTGAAGCTAAAATCTCAGCCATCACTGGTTATCTGTGCCCCTATGCCAAACACATATATCCCTTTGCTCTCACAAAATTGGTCCTGGTGGGTCCCAGTGCTGCTTTTCTGCAGCACCTCCTCAGTGCTTGAACCTGTGTCTGCTGTATAAGTGGATATGTCTCAAATGTTTCAAATTCTTCCTCAGCCTGAGGGAATTTTAACCTGTGTCTCTCAGACAGATGCAGCAGCCAGCTAACAGCAAATAACTAATGTAAAATGCTTAAACAATGAGTAAAACAGTGACTGGAACACAGATAGCTCTCATCCCAAATGAATGACCTGTCCATTAATTAGATAAGGGTCTGCACCTTTGCTTTTTGTACAACAAATACATAATTAACCCCAAAAGAGATTGAGGCACCCTTAAATTAGAAAAAGTAATCACTAACTAAATATTACAAAGTTCAGGTTCAAGTTCCTTCAGGCAGAGGAAGGAACCAAACATGGAATATCACCATTTGGATATCTGTTTTTATGCATTAAGAAATACACCAACTTTGGCCAGATTGTTTATCAGGAAATACCTTCTGAAAATAATTTTTTCTTTATTCAGAAGAACACTTTATTCCCAGGGCAAGCTGCTTTGGAAAATAGGTAACCAGTGACTGCAGACAGGATGCAAAAACAAGCCTTCTAGGTCTCAGGCAAAAAATCAATGAGATTTTTGTTTTCCTATATCTTTTCTGGTCAAATACAGAGTGTTTGAGCCTGTTCTCTAGCTGTGAAACCCTCAGTTACAAACTGACCGAATCTGTTAAATTGCACTCTCTGATTGATAAAACAGACTTAACACATCCAAACTGCAGGCTGTGAGAAGTCCCTGGCTTTTGCAAACTCCTGAACCATGCCCAGGGTTAATTTGGGAGATGAGATATTTAGCCTGGGTCAAAAACCTGTGGGGATCATTCAAGGATTTTAACAGAGGAGAGAAGTGAGCCCCCACATTCAAGTCGATGCCCTTGAATTCTTAATAGCTTGCACTGTATTGATGAAATCTACGGCATGAGTATTTAAAGTGAAAATTAGCTGAAGGTTTCTCCAGGATGAAGCAAATAGAGGGGAAAATTTTGGCAGATGTAGATTTTGGATTTCAGTGCCTATAGAGGCAGCTAAATGGGACTTGAAATGTCCCAAGCTAAATGCCTTGAAAACAATTTGNTTTGGATTTCAGTGCCTATAGAGGTAGCTAAATGGGACTTTTGCCTTGAAAACAATTTATGGTCTACAGTCATTATTCCCCATGATGGCTCAAGACAGCTCCTGAACGCCTGCATCTCTCAGGCTGGTTAAAATGACTTTCAGTAAAAGCACGAGGATCCGTGTGGCCCTCAGTGCCAGCAGTGGAATAGCCGATGACTTTCCAGCTAGTTTTGATCAAAGGGTGCTCAGGCAGCTGATGCCATCTGAGCTGACGCCTTGGGGACACCGTGACTTAGATTTGCCTGGCTGAATCACAGTTGCCTCCTAGTTTTCCTCTTGCAATGTGAGGCACAGTCTCTGCTCCTTTCCTTCTTTCTGCTCCTGCTCTCTGCAGGTGTCTGCTCTGGTCAGGGAAGGGTCAGAGGCAAAAATTTACCTAATTATTTGCTTCTCCTCCAGTATTTCACAACAAAAAAAAAGTACACTCATCTTATTATTTTTTGTGCTCAAAAAACATGTAAAGAAAGGAAGAAAAAGGCATCCCTATACCTCAGTGTTTTAGGGGGATTTTTTTGAGTTTGTAACTATTCTTGGTAAAACAATTTGCTTTGAGATAGTTTCTCAGCAGGAATTTAGATTTGTAGCTCTGCTGAAATTTTCCACACTTTGAATTTCCTTTTTTATTTCCTCAAAACAAGTCAAAGCAACATCTACCCATGTCTAATGAGTAACTGAACAGAGGAGGTAAAAAAAAAACCAAAACAGGTAGATGAAAAATGTAAACTTTCTCATTTATTAAAAATTCCCCAGTGTTCCCTCCTGATCCATCCCCTTCCGTTTACCCCAAGTATGACCACCTATCCAAGCAGGGAAAAAGAATAAAGTCCCTCTGTTGAAAATAAAAAATACAGCAATTACAACACTGCCTGGGAGTTGTTATTCTCACCTTCAACTTACCTTCTCAAAATCCCTCCGAGGAGGGAAGCGTTGAGGCATTCTGGTGGGGAAAGTCGTCGCTTCACCTCTGCGATGGTCACTTTGTACTTGGAAGTGGAGCTGAGCAGAGACAAGCGACCAGGAACAGAGCAGAAGAGGTCAGTGGGGTTGACGACACAGGTGCCACCTACAAAAAAAAAAAAAGAAACTGTTAGAGTCGGGAAAAACTTCACCTTCTGTGTTTTGACAAACTCAACCGCGAAAAACAATTCCTTGGTTCCGTTGTGGTTGGTTTTGTTTGGGTTTGGTTTTTCTTGTGGCGTGTGTGGTTTGGCTTTCTATAATATTACTGTTTTGAGAAAAATGAATGTGTTGAAATTTCAGCGTGGGAACAGTGAAGTATTAGATTTCATAAGCTTTACAGTCAAAATACATGATTATGGCCATTTGATATAATTTGATTTCAAGCTGCGGAAAAATTACCAATTATCACTAAAGTCCCTTCAATCTAGTATGATTTTAGAAATAAGAATGAACCCTCACTCACAATTGAAAAAAAACACAGTTTGTGAAAAATTTAAGACATTGGTTCTAATGTGAAATGTTAATTTTAACTCTCATAGCAGTATTTAGGACTACGAAGATGCGAGAACACAATGGGTTTGCAGTGATTTTCAGCAAGAACAGCTTTCCACACCTTTGAACCCATAAATTCCTTCCAAAGTTAGGTCAAATCCTCAGCTGATATTAACGATTGAAATCTATTGAGCTACATGAGTTTATCTCAGGTTAGTTCTGCAATTGTTTATTTCTTGAGAGTGGCAATTACTTGGCCTGGGTCTAAAACTGCTGAATGATCATCAAATCTTTCAGTCAAGACTGTGATCAATAACTCCTCAGGCAAAACAGAGCTTTTAACTTAAAGTTAGTATGAGAGAGAGAAAGAGAGAAAACTTTCTTTGCAACTGATCCAAGAGAGTAGAACAAACTCCCAGGGAAAAAAAAATAATCTTAAGGACTAACACATATTTCATCACCAAGCACAAAACACTTTTCTTTGACCTGCCTTCTCCAAGCTGACTACAATAAAAAAATCTGTGGAAGAAATAAATCTTACCACTGCATGTACTATTCTTCCCTGGGGGAAAGATGAGGAAAAAAAAAAGAATGAGCTGTATATAACAATGATTTAAAATATCATATAATTCAATGCACTACTAGAATGAGTTCAGATGGTTCATGTGAGGATGATGATATAAAGACCTTAGAGCAGAATTAATCTGTGCTCATCATTCATGCTTAAAGGAAACATACTGTGCCTTTTAAGATACCCTGATAATTTCTTTTTTCCTGTGAACACCTTAATCTTTTTTAACTACAAGAGCTCACTGTGTTATGCTTAAAAATTTCAGTTTCTAACCTAAATTCTATTATGAGAATAGAACAGAATAGAATAGAATAGAATAGAATAGAATAGAATAGAATAGAATAGCACAGAAAGAAAATAAAAAGCTCATTTTAGACAAGATTCTACACCTTTCTCTTTATCATCTTACGTGTGCAGCCCTCTTAAAATTAAGGTGACTCTGTTCCACTTCTCACAGAGACAGACTAAAGGATCAACCTTCATTAAATGCAGACTATTGCTTGCTTACATAAGGCAAACAGAATTTCTTTCCAAATATTTCAGCTCTTGAAGGTATATTTAAACATTTGTGCTGACAGCAACACCAGAAAAGAACATCTCTTGGTATCAGTCCCAGATGGGTGAGATCCTGACTCAGTACAGCAGGGTACTTTATGACTTCTAATTATGTTCCAGGACAGATATTAGTGTCCACTTATTAGACAGGATATAGAGACAATTCGTGCATCACCAAAATACAGACACATCAAGGGCACCGATGCACATTTTTACGCAGCTCAAAGCTACAATTAATGAGCTCGTACGCTCAAACACTGAAATCTGGCGCCACGCGCCTGAAATAATTTTGGGTCTGTGTTGTTTTGGTGTGTTTGGGTTTTATTTGGTGGATTTTTTTTTTTTTTTCAGAAACCTGTAAATATTTTCAAGCAACATTGTCAAACTTCTGGTCTGTCAGGTACATTTGTGAAGAGCGTTAACACTGAGTAGATCTGTTTGTTTGGCATCTGCCACACAATGCATATACACACGTGTATATATATATACGTGTCAAGAAAACAGTAGCACTGTGTACATATTTATTTACTTCAGTGAGTCTGTAGATTTTATAACGAGTGAGACTGTACTGAAATCAGTGTCATATTAAAGTTCATCTCCTTGCCAGGTTAAGCCAGTATGTGCACCCTTTATGCCAGATAAATAATTGTTCCTTTAATCCAAAAACCTGTTACCCTGCAGCTGCTCCTACCCTAACCAGAATTTACTGGAACACTTCTCATTACTATTTAGTAGAAAGTTGCTTGCAGTCGGAAATATTTTAAAAGATCATGCCTAAGCAGCATGATCTAAACCAAAGCAATTCCAGGTAAGCCAGGTATGGGTTAATAGTGAAAGAAATCATCAAGTTTAGGTCATTTGCTTTCCAGAAACATGGGGAACAAGTAGCAAAGTACAAGAAGGTAAAATCTATTGCATATAATTATTTCACTATATTAATTATTCATTGACACAGCAACAGAGAGCAGTGTGGTGCTTTCTAGATGAAGCTATGTCTTTGTCACAAACTGTGTGCATTTTTGAAGGCATGAATTTCCTACCACAAACACCACCTTGGAGAGGAGATGGATGAGGTCCTGGCCTTTACACCATGTGGTAAACAGAAAAAGGAATGGAGTGCTGCTGGAAAGAGAGGGGAAAGGAGAAGGGCAGCCACACAGGAAGATGAAGGATTAGGTTTCTTGCCAAACACATGCTCCAGAGTATTCCTTCCTTCCTTCTGATCATGTGTTAGAGTGGGCAAATGATTTTGTGAAGCAGCTTAGCATGAAGACGACCACCACAAGACATATTTTAAGTTGAACTAAACAGCAGTGGCAGCAACCAGTTTTTTTCCCGTCAACACAATTCCACTGTGAGTGCTATTGGAAAAGTCAATCCTCACTTAATTGTTGAGCCAGTCTTGTCACAACAGAGTATTTGAGAGGTGGGATGCTAAGAAGAAACAGCAGAAGAAGCAGAAATAATGCCTCAAAGACAGAGCAGAAATAATGCCTTTTGTGAGTCTAGGGATTCAACATGGAGATTCCTTTTCCTCTCAGCAGTCCTTACTGGCTTTGGAAATCTTTACAGACTAACTTCTAGTGACAGGATACCTAAGACCCACTCAGCCCATCAAATGAAGAGCCCCACATGCAGGAACAGCAAAGCAATGTGCCCACAAGTGTGCATGAAGAAGGGAAAGCTGTGGCCCTTGCACCCTGACTCGTTATCCATGGCATTTGTCCTGCGGCAAAGCCAGAAAAAGGAAAAGGAGAGCAGGCAGACAGTGAGATAACTGGTAGGATCACCCAGCTGATTGCTTCAGCAGTTTTGTGCTCTGAGTACCATGTGAAACTGGCCTGTGAATGTTAAGAAGACTCTTTTTAGGACAACTGTTTATTCCCATAACTGATTACACGATCTGGTCTGACTTCATCTGTTGACATAAGATACTATTTTGGAGATGACTGTAAATTGGGATGGTTGTGCTCTTACAGCCACAGAGGTCTGAAAACACAGGCAGGACAAGATTTAGATGAAAGGATAATTAAATCTTACATTGCAACAGATAGATTAGGGGAAAAAAAATGAAAGGGAAGATTTCAGGCACTCAAACACTTCTTTAAAACTTCTTTTTCATCCAACTCTATTCAATTACTTCTTTATCCATGACAAAGTTTTACTCTCTGATCTGTCATCTTCATGTGGATTTCGATAAATACAATTGGTCACAAGATAAAAATGGGTGGGAGAGAGAGATGCTTTGTGCAGCTGACCTCCTCTCGGCGAGACCAAGGGCCCTGCTGTATCCTGAATCCCCAAATCACATCAAGAGATTTATATATAACCTGATGTAGTTAAAGATGTTCCTGCTCATTGCAAAGAGTTGGACTAGACTACCTTTAAAGGTCTCTTCCAACACAAAATATTCTATGGTTCTAATCTACAATTATTTTCAAGTGGCCTGAGGGAAAGGAATGACAAAGGACTAAGTTCATTTTTATTAGTTTACTTTGGGGGCCCAATGCTTTTCCTTCTAACTGATTGGTTCATGCTCAACACAGCATCCTCCTTCATGAGAATTGTGCTCTTGCTTTGTTTCCCAAGCCTTGAACAAACAAAATTTAGGCTATGTGATCCTGGAAAAGGGAGTCAGAGCAAACATCGGGAGAGTATTTTCCGTTCCTTATTCTCATCTAGCCATCAAATAGCACATGTCAGCACAAAATGCCAACACAAGCTGATGATAGGTTGTGCAGATGACAGAGGGGAGAACAGAGCCATGCTCTACCCCACCCATTCTTGTCAACACAATGAAAATCCCAACAATGCACGTGGCGAGGAGAGCTTGGTCTGTTTTGGTTGCAGGTTCCCTTTGTACAGATGAAAAGAACAATAGGGTGGCTGGAAGTGGTGGTTTGCTCTGATTTAGTTACTCAGGCACTTGCTGAAAGGCAAGGCTCCCTTACACCATCAGAGTTAAATCTTTGTGCATCCTTTCATTGATAAAACCAATATTCTGAAATATTTTTTGTACTTTTCATAAGCAATGTTTTTGTTTTATTAAGAATGAGAGAGAGAAATATCTGTGGATGTTACTAGAAGGTTTTTACACTCTAAATACAATTTTTTTTTAAAATATGTGTCTATAATTTTGTACATCCTTACACTCTGCAAAGTCATTTTTTATTTGTTATGCTTCTAATGATGAGTGTTTTTTATTCAATACAACATAGTCCCTTTCTCCAAGATGTTCACCTGTAAATGTCATGCATCTGTGTAAGGAAACATCATAATACACTGGTGACAATAGTGCAGAAGTGCTGCATATTTTGTTTTTCTGAATATACACGTTTGTGTACTTGTGTACATTATTAAGTATAAGCACGCCTGAATGTCGACAGATTGATCTTATATAAAATATTAATAGCACACTATGCTTTTTATTAGTCTATTATTTATATCTACAGGTGCTGTTTGTGGGAGCCTCCAGCTTATAGTATATTTTTTTCCCTGTATTGTAATTCTGGCAAATTTACAGTACGTTACAAAATGAAGACATTAAAATCTGCCTCTGCTTAGCTTATTTTTCCTTATCATGCAGCAAATGTAAGCAAGCAGTTATCAGTACAGATTTCATCAGTACTACTTAATCCCATCTTCAGTTCCGAGATATCTATAAACAATTTAAAATGTTCTCCAAATTATCCTCACATGACCCCGTCATTAATATCAGGAACTAAATATTCAAAACTCTAAAACTCATCTACATTTGTCAGGAAAAATAGAAAGTACTGCTTTTCCTTTTTTTCCAGTTATTCTTTTGATTTCATTTAAGTTAACAAATTTTGCATCACATTAGTAGCCACAAAAAACCAGCTCATTCCACAAACAGAAACAATTCCAAGATGTCCCTCACTACAACATTCATGCCAAGAAAACAAAGACATGCCTGCATGCACAGAACATGAGGAGCTTTTAAATATAAACCAAAAGATTCAGTAAGAGTGAGGGTACCACCAGCAGTTTTTAAGACCAACCTCTTACCTACACCATTTTTTTAAGGATATTAACGGCTGTTAAGAGTTCTAAGTCTAAACAAGGTTTAAAAAATAGCTTAGGATAAGCAAGGTGGAAAACAGAATAATACAAACAGCGGCATTTGTTACAGGAAACCAATTTTAAAGATTGTATGAACATGTAAAAAAATCTCATGCCCCCAGGACCAGCTCTCCATTATCGAGGTGTATCAGCACTGACACAGGAGAAATTCTGCAGCTCCTGGGCTGAAGGATAAGATCCAAACCAGAGCCAAAAGAAAAGACATCTGCTTCATTCCTCTTTCCCATACACAAGCCACGGGAACTAACCAGAACTTTCCAATGCCTCTCCAGGCTCTCTCTGTGCCAGTGGCTTGGGACAATCGCTGAGTGCTGCTGGAGAGTGCTTGAGCCCCTGTGCTGGCTCCTGCAGGACAAAGGCTTGGGCAGGCTCTGTGCGGTGTGGGTTGTGTGTGTGAAGGTGTGGTAAAGGTTTGAGGCTCTGCCCGAGGTGTCCCCAGGAGTGGGGCAGAGCGAGTGATGTAGAAGGGGGAGTCTGTCTCAGGAGCCACTGGCTGGTTTTGGGTGTCCTCTAGGTGTGGTGTGTCCACTTGTCATGTGCTCTCACACACTTCACTCCCAGTTTGTGTGCCTGAGTTTATGGGATTCCAAGGGCGGCTCTGTGTGGTGCACATCCCGTGTGCGCCTGGCTCCAAAATCTCCCCAGAGGCAGGCAAAGCTGGGACTGTGCAGACCACAACACCCCACAGCTCGTAATGGAGAGAAGTGACATAGAAAAGATGCAATACACAACTTCTACCCCAGCAGGAATGGGGAGAAGCACAGAGTCCCAAAACCGGTGAGAACCCAGCCCAGGGACTTTCCATGACTCTACTGTCCACAGCCAGAAAATACACCTTTTGTAGATCAGCGAGGAAAACAATCAAACAAACGACCAAACAAACAATCTCAAAAAAACAAACAAACCTCAAAGAGACAAACAAAACCTCGCCGAAAGATCAAACCTAAATAAAATAAACCATCAAGCAAACAAACAAACAAAAAAAGCTCTCAAAACCCAGCCTGATATCTTCGCCAAACTTCTGCCAAAGGTCTGGCGGGGGCCAGGAGCGGAGGGTGCTGCCGGCTCCACTCCCTCCCGGCCCGGCGGAGTGCTCGGTGTCCGGGCAGAGCCCTTCAAACTCGCTGCTCAGTCCCCTCCGTCCCCTTCCCCAGCCCCAAACTCCTGGCGAGCTGCAAGTCGCCGAATGATTTGGCTTTAGTCGGCTGGAGATTATCTCAGCTGGAGCCGCGAAAGCCATTAATTAAGCCAGCTATTTAGGATTTTAATGCGATTTAAATTGGCCCTTGGAACAGAAAAGAAAAGAAGAGAAAAGAAGACAACAGCGCTAATGACAGCGCGTTAAGATCTGAACACAATGATGAGCTATTACAGGCGTCCCGAGGCTCTTGTAAGGTTCAGAAGAGCCGGGAAAAGGGAAGGAAGGGCCCAACAAAGGGAAGACAAGGAGGTGATCTGCCCTACCCTCGGTGGGCTCAATGCTGGGCGCGGAGACACGATCCAGCCGCAGGGATGGATCCTAATCCGCGCATCCAGCCCCGCTCCAGCGCCTGGAGCTGCCGGGTGGGCTGGGAGACCTGGAGAGGACACGGCCGGGCTCTGGGGAGGGGTGCTGGGGCGGGTGGGGGTTCTTGGGCAACACTCGGAGAATAGAGGAGGACAAGACTGGCCAGGGAACTCAAGGCGGTTTGCCAGAGCAGGGAATGTCTTGTGAAGGTCTTTTTCAACCTTTCAACAAGGGGGATGTCTTGAAGGTCCTTTTCAACCAAAATTATTCTTTGGTTCTATGATTCTGTGTCCCAAGTGCCCATTCCTTCACCCCAGGATGCCTGGGGAGGTGGTAACACGCCAGCACCCTATTTTTTCCCCTTTGGTTTCCACACAGAATAGCACGGGAGAAGATTCTCCTGGGGCGAGGTGCAAAGCCCTCAGCTCTGCCTTCTCCCGCCCCCTCCAACCTTCTGCCCAAAGCCTCATCCCTAATGACTTAGTCGTTAGGAGGTAGTTCGGAGTGTCAAAAATTAAAATTAGAATGGGGGAGAGGATGAAGACTCAGCAAGTGCCTTTCAAATGAGAGGTGATACCAGGACTAAGTACATAAAAGGCAGAGGCTAGAAAGGGGAGCGTCTTTCTCCAGATTTCATTGGTAGACTTTATGGTGACTGATGCTTAAGCTTTTAAGAAGAGGGTGGTTATTTTCTTTCTTTCTTTTCTCTTCGTCTTTTCTTCTTCTGTTTTATTTTCTTTTTTCTTTTTTTTTTCTTTTTTTTTTAATCAAGTATGATCTGAGGGTTGTTCCTAGCCAGGCACTAATGCATTCGGATGTCAGTCACCTCTAAGCGATTTGACAAACTCAAGATCTCTTAAAACGTGCAGAGTTCAGATCATATTAATTCCCCAAAAATGTTTTGATTCAAAGTAGTTTGTATTTTATGTTGCCAAGGGCAATCGAAAAAGAGCTATTGCCGATAGGTTGGCCCTTCTCTCTTCATGGCCCAGAGGCGATAGCAGTATTTAAGCTTCTGAAATTAGCCTGGGGCAGGAACGATGGATGATCACAAAGCGAAACAAGAGCTTTTTTTGGAGTTTGCCATCTCGATTTCATAAAACGATGCAGGCCAAATGTCACCGTGTTGTCTTTTTAATCCAAATATATGGAGGTGAGGACACCAAGCCTGCATACACTTCATGTCCGAGGGATGGGGAAGGGATGGGTGTGGAAGGGGGCTTGGATGGCATCTTAAAGAGAAGTGTGTAGGTCCTCCCTCCCTTCCCCCCCACCCCCCCCAAAAAAAAAAAATCAAAAAGAGAGAAAGAAAGGAAAAGAGAGAGAGAAAATCAAACAGGAATCAGGTTATTCTGCTTTTAAAATGGCAACCTTGAGAGGAATTAAAAGGAAATGGTATGTAATAAAAGCCTGAGACGATTAATAGGAAAGTATAAGACGGGAGGGATTTTTTTTTAATGATTAAAAAACACAGACGACTCCTGTAAATAGAAGCTTCATTTCTTCAAGTGATTTCTTTTGAAACGAGTGATCTGAATATTCAACTTTAAGGCAAAGCTCCACTCTGTATGTACAACATTAATATGATCTCTGCAGAATTTGGTACTCAGAAATATTAACATATCAAAGCCGCTGCCTGAGGCTAGAGAAGCTATCGATACACGAGCAGTAGGAAAAGTAAAGATTATTGGTTCTGATGGTTAGAGCAGGGAAGCTCCGGGCTAAATCCAGCACACCATTAACTGAAAGTGATAGCATGGGGATCTCTGCCCTGGAATCGGTGGCAAATATTTTCTCTAGCTAGTAATTAGCTCGCCAGCACCTAAGCCTTGCAAAAATCTTTTACTTTCCGAGCCTCATTAAAAGCAAACACCAAATCACTGCACTAAACAATCTAGAAAGCAGCTGATATGTGCAATGGCAGCCAGAGATTGAAGCAGGGAAGAGCCATGTTTGTGATGTTTGTCATTCCCATCAGCATTAATACCTGGACTGCAAACCATGACACTTTTTAGGGATTGCTTTTTTTAGACAGGACTAGGGAATGGTGTGTTCCTCTGGGAAAGTATCTGGGAAGTTCTTTCTCTTTCTTTCTTTCTTTCTTTCTTTCTTTCTTTCTTTCTTTCTTTCCTTCTTTCTTTCTCTCTCCTTCCTTCCTTCCTTCCTTCCTTCCTTCCCTGCTACTGCCTCTAAAACACTAAAAAGCAACCTTGTACAAAATATATGTNAAACATCCAGTGCACCCACCTTCCTTCCTTCCTTCCTTCCTTCCTTCCTTCCTTCCTTCCTTCCTTCCTCCCTTTTCCTCCTGCTACTGCATCCAAAACACTAAAAAGCAACCTTGTACAAAATATGTGTATATATTAGTGACAAAAAATAAAATAAAAAGTCTGACACGAGATGTTTAAAATATTAGGGAAGCCACTCTCGAGTTAATATATTCTTATTGATCTATTACTAGAAAAGAAGCGTGATTTATTTATATGGGATACTGTATAGCGCTTAGGCACAGGATGTTTTGATTACTGCTAACACCTATCGCTTTTTTTGAAGTTGGACAAAATATTTATTATGTATTTTTAATATACATTTGAAACTTATACTCTTGCCTTTGATATCTTCCCTGAATATGCCAAGAAACAGATAGCAGTGCAGGAGTAGTTCAGCACTTAAATCAGGGTTCAGAAGACCTTGCATTTTCATGCTGGATTTCTTTAAGTATCAATCTTCAAATCCTTGAATAATTTGATCTCTTTAAAAAGAGAGAGAGAGGGAGAGAGAGACAACACTACCATCATCTGCACAGGTAATTGGAGTCTCCTTACGAGGAGCTGGAGAGCTGAATAAACTGGAGTTGAGCTGAGCTGAGCTTTGAGACGCCCTTCAACTGGGAAATGAGAACCGCCGTCAAACACGACAGACACAGACCCCAGTTGATGGGGACTCTGTCTGCCTCTCTTTCAGCTAACGATCTCCGCTTCTCGGAGGTCAGCTCTCGGATCAAACCCGAAAGAATTATCCCTCTTCCTAGCGATAATTATCCTTCTTCCTACGGATAATTAGAATACGCTGAAATCCGAGAGACAAGGACTTGTGCAGGCGCAGGCGCCTGCGAGTGGGGCAGGAGTTTGCAAGGCCCTCTCCACAGCGTCCCGCCAGCGGTGCCAAGGGAGGGGACAACAGATTCGGTGTCCCCGCGTCCCTGTCCCCGAGCGCGGCGAGGCGGGGCCGGGCGGAGCGGGGCGGCCGAGGGGAGCTGCCCCTTCAGCCCCACGGCCACGCCGCCTCTGCCGCCTCCCCGTCCCGCCGCTCCCTCCCCGTGCCCGCTCCGCACAGCACCGGCACCGAGCCCCGTGTAGGGACAGAGCCCTGCGCCAAGTCCCCTCCCCGGAGAGAGCGGTGAGAGAGCCCTCTCCCCATCCCCATCCCCATCCCTGCCCACCGCAGTCGTGCGGGACTGCTGCTCCAGCAATAAATAATTTTGTTTCAGCCAGACTAAAGTTTGTCCAGGGAATTGATGGCTGAAAGCAACTCCTTGCCATAATAGTATCACTTCACCCAAAATATCTCCTAAATAGCTGTTTTTTCGCGTTGTGTATAATGAATAAGGGGATAACAGCGCAAGAAATGCTCATTGTGAGAGGCTGAGTCGCCAAGCGTCCTCCCCCCGACTGCATTAAGTGGTTTATATCGGGAATGAAAAGATGCATTTAAGCTTGTGAGGAAAATGTGTTCCTGCGTTAGGCCTTTAGACCAGTGTTGCTTCTCTTCAGGGTAAATGACGGTAATAACAAACTCCCCGGGACACTCAGGTTTCGCAAATGCTGTAGAGACGCGTATTTAACACGAGTTCCAAACCTCTCCTCTAACTTTGATGTTCGGTATTTACATTGACAGATGGTTATCAAATGAAGTGACACTCAAAAGAGAGTTCCACACCGGTCTGTAGCGCTACCGAAACCACATTTCCAAAAAAACTTCTTTTTTTTTCCCTCACACGAGATCAAACTACCGATTTAACAGCCCGGCGCCAGGGAACACGTTTCTCAAACTATCAGGGTTCATCCCGATTAAACGGGGAATGTTACATCGAGTCAGGAGAACTCTGAATTCAGCGGGAATATCCGAGAGCTACCGAGGAACAGATCGTTTGTAAAGTGCAAATGGACTGTGAAATGTGAAGTGCTCTCAGCGAGTTTGAACTTACTTCTGACAAACGGCAAATTACCACTTTTTCGGCAGTAAATCCAAACTACGCTAAAGAGTGGGGGAGGGAAAGGCAGGGAAAAATGGAGAGGGATGTAGGTTTACAAAAACTGATAGACGCAAGTATTTGTAACCTCTTACCTCTTCTTATAACACCTCCTTGCCCGTTGAGTACAAGTCCACACTGGGCCTCCACTGAGCTCTTAAGTAATGAGGGGAAAACGAGGAAAGAAAGGAAAGAAAGAAGTCAGACAGAGAAACGCACAGAGAGATCACACAGCTTTTGCTTTGTTACATGACTCGCCCAGGAACAATAGTTAAGGTGAACTGGAAAAACACAGTTACTCTCAGCGAA
>VZRF01012069.1:10260-30234 GCA_013396875.1 Vireo altiloquus | reverse complement strand
AAAAAAAAAAAAAAGCCAATCTGCTCAATCCTCTGCCTGCAGGCAGACTCTAACGGAAACCACATATGCTTTGCCTCTCCCTATAAGAAATCTTCATTGGGGCATTAAAATACTTAAAAGGATTAGTCGTTAAATACTTGTACATTTGGTTTAATTCACTAGAAACGCTATGTCACAGGGTTACATCAGAAAGCTAGAGAGTTTTAATCTCACTTGCAGTATTTACCTAGATGTTTTATTCCTTTTGCTGCTTGTTACAGGGATAATATTAATATCCTACTTGTCCAGAGGGAAGAAGTTTTAAAAAAAAAAAAAAAAAAAGGGCTGGCTGCTGTCTGATGGTATAAAAATATCAAAGAGACTTTTAAGGTAAAACAAAACAAAACAGCATGAATTGGAGTGTGGCATTCCTTCCCACTGCCTGTTGCTTATTCCTAATTGTGATGATGGAGGGGTAAGGAGCTGTTGTTTTAGAAGAACAGAATAATTTAGATTGTACAGGTCTTGGGACATGGGAGATGGTGAGTTTTCTTAAAGCAATTTCCTTTTTTTAAAAACCTCAGTTTCCCTATGTGACAGGTGTGCACCTCCTTTGTATCTCCTCTTGCACTACAGTAGCTAAAATTTTTGGTAAGGATCCAGAAGAAGTTGTCTTCAAATAAGTAAAGTCACAGGGGTTTTAAATCTAAAGCAGGCAGGCACAGAAATGCCTCACTGTGAACTTCCCAATGGGGAGGGCAGCAGATCTGTGGGAGGGCATCCTCTCCTTCCACATTGTCTGGTTTTGTGACCAGGGACAGATAATGGACTGCTAAGAGCTTAAAATTTTGCTCAAGTTGCAGAGGCTCTTGCACTGACATTCCTTCCTGTAGCTATATCCAATCAAAATTACTTCAGGGAATGAGGTATCACTGAAATTGTTTGCTTTCCCAATCAAGAGTTGCTTTATTCATGTTCCAGGTTGAATAGATAAAACAAAGAAACACAAAAAAAGAGTTAATGGTGAAATTCTGGTCCCATTTAAGTGAATGAGTGTATTGCTATAAATTTCTGTTAACTTCAAAAGAAATAAAACAATTGGAGCAGTACACATTCAGTATTTCCAAAAAAGAAGACTTGGATTTCTCATCGAAAAGGAAGATGGAACCGAGATAAGTTCCATCACAAAGTTCTTTGTTTGCTTTGCAGTGTCTGAACAGCAGAACCACCCATAGCCAATCATTTTCACTGAATGCATGGATTTATCACCACTAGCATCAGCCTCACTGGAAGATCTGGTGAGACTTCAACAAGATACAACCTGATCTCATTGTATGTCCTTTTGGCCACCAGTCTGAGTCAGGCAATCTCCAGAAGTAGCAACTGAGAGGGTCCTGTTAAAAAAACAATCATAAAAATAGTGTCAATGGCTGTGTATAGAGATACAGAACAAAAACTAAAGTGCAACCTCCCCATCTCCAAAGTATAACCTGTCTGACTATAATCTGGAACATAATTTCAGCACTGAGATTTAGTCTCAGATATCAACCTTCTGAGTTAAAAAAGACAGTGTTCTAAAGCAGCTAGGTATGGGGTGAGGTCTGGGTAAGGCTCATCAAATTAGGCACTCTGTTGTTTTGCATTCAGAGAAATTATCCTTTTCTATGATTGCTGTAGCATTCTCCTTTCAAACTCTGGAAGAGGAGCATTCCTGGGAGTTGACCAGCAGTCTTTTTGTGTTCCTGAATGATATAAGGAGCATAAGGAATGCCATTCACTACACAGTGACTCAGAAGACCAATCTTTGACTCTCATAACATAATATAAATATTTATTTATTTATTTGTGGAACCCCTCCCTCAGCTTTAGGGTGTTTTATACCTTCTAGACCTCTCAGCCTAATTTAATTTTTGGGGGTGTCTGAATATCACCCTGCCCTTGACATAAAGAGTACTTTTTGTGTGAGTCTTTGTGCCTTGTTGTGCTTTTTTTTCCCGCTCAAAAGCAGAGAATGGTTTCTTGTATTCAAAGCATAAGCGCAGCAGCCCATGAGACTGCTTGGATGAGGACTAGATAAGAGAGTTACATTAGGGCAGAAATTCGGGTCACATCATATCAAACTGAAAGCATGAGGCCAAAGATAGGCTTGGTTAATAATATTTATACACAATCATTTAAAATGTGAAAACTTGTGCCATGCAAGAAACCACCTTTCAGTCTCAAGTCTGTGCAGGTATTTTCGATAGGGCTGTGCCACTGTTTGCTAAAATGCAATGCATTTGCATCTTCTTTGCATTATTTATTGTTATCCTGCAGGCTGGATTGTCACACTAAGCATGATTTATGTCACTGAATTTTATCAGCTTCTGCTAGATTATATTTTCAAGTGGTGCCCCTGGACTTCAGGAAGAGAAATGTCAGTGCAAGTCTTTTACACCTGTTACACAGCACAGGTGGATGCTTCTTGTTGTCAGTGATGTAGAAAAATTACTCTCCTTCAGTAGCAGCTCCTGGTCTTGTGACCTTACCACATCCTTAGTGCTTTCAAAGCCTTTAGAACCATGTCACAGAAACACTTTATAAATTTATGCTTGACAGATCAAGGGGAGAATTTTCCAGTTCACTGTGGTGTGTGCTGGAATATGTGACACAGGAGGCACTGCCTGTGATTAGAGGTCAGGGAATGATTGGGGTGAGAGCTGGAAAAGGTTTTGGGGTGTACATGGAAGATCACTCCTTGAATCTTCCATTGACTTTGTGTGTCGCCTCGGAAAAATCACCCACCAAATCAGTGCTCAGTTCCTCATATTTTGCATGTGTGGTATATCTCTTTCTTCTCTTATTTTTATGTCTTACTTATCTGCAATGCTGGCTCTTCAGGGTAAACACTGAGTCTTGCTGAGTGACTGCACATTGCTGGAGGGAATGGGAGCCTTGATTTGAGCTTAAGGTCACACTCAAAACACTAAAAGTGTAAGTTTTGCATCCTTTTTTTTGGGAAAAGTGCAACGTACTGGATAAAAATTTAATCACGAGGACCTGCCTAAAGACTTGCTCCACTCTAACTTTTTCTGAGAGTCTTTGAGGTTCCACAGCCTGCTTGTAGGTCCATGTAAAGCCCATGAATATGATACTGTGACTGGCAAATAAGGACATTCCATGGCTTGAAAAGGTAAAATGAGGAGACCAACAGAAGGCTTAGACTTTGTTGGTTGATCTATGCTGGTAAATGAAATTCTGCACAGTGGACATAGTTATTTAAACTGGATGTGAAGGGGGAAGAGGATAATACCACGTTTCCCCATGACAAGCTGTGGCATGACACACCAGGGTTATAAGGATGAGGTGCTAGAGATGCCCCTCAGCTCATTGCTCTGGGACATGCTGGCTACACTGCAGCACAAAAAATCTTAAAGCTATGAGCCAGGTAATAGGAGCCAACAGGGAACCACCAGGGAAATACCTCAAAGGAATGAGGGGGTGTTCCTTTAGGAAGGTTACAGAACAGCTGAAGGAACAAGAAGTCAGTTTTATTTCTCACAGCCACCAGGAGAGCAAATGCTCTGAAGAGAAATGGGAGGAACAAGTGTTTAAATGCCACATGGTCTGTGGAGTTGCAATTTTTTTCCATAAGTGGATCATCTAGGACATTTGTCTTAAATAACAGCAACTCTAACCTGGGGTGCCAGATATACCATTGATGTAAATCAACACAACTCTCAAAGGACATGTGTTGATTTTACACCCACTGGACATGTGGCTCAGCCAGTCTGTGATTTTTAGCACTTGGTTTTCTTCATGAACAGAAAATAACATTATCATTTGCCAGTGATAAGGATATCTTTAATCAGGAACTAGGACCTACTGTACTGCTAAGTGCCAAAAAGGCAGTCCTTAATTTAGAAACATCTTGGTGTAGCTTAGAAGGACTCAATGAATGCAGGAAACTGATGGAATAAAACCAAGTGACAAAGAAAGAATGTTAAAGTGTTCAGTTTTATGGGGACGTGACTTATTTAGGGACTTAGCAGTGAATTAAGAGAATTCTATTGTTTTCCTAAACATATATGCAAACATTATTGTGGAGTCGAATGCTGGTCTCAGTTCCATCAGTAGGAATATAAGCAGGTCAATGGAGTGGTGCTATCACAAAGCTGAGATGTGCATCCAGACAATTATTCTTGAACAGATATAGAATAGGAGAATTATTGGTTTGATAGCTCAGTTTTAAATTATTTCTAAGAATGTCCTTTGGAAGGAAAATGAATTTGAAAAGATATTGTAAAGGAAAATTCATTTACATCTTTTGTGCAGAAAGAACCTGTTGAATGACATTTAAAAGAGGATTAAAGCTGATTTCTTACAAGCAGTAGAATAATCAGATTTCTGAGCTAAAGTGGAATTAAGGTCCTTCAATTCATCTGCAAAGCTGACTGAAGTTGAATCATCGTTCGGTAATTTACATGTCATTTACAGGGGCATTCATTGTGCTTTTAGTACTGTAAATATGATCTGAACAGCTTTTGATCTTTTGCAGCATTTGCAGGAACATATTATTGTTTCTGAGAGAAAAAGGAAGACTTTTACAAAAAAAATCCTCAACGCTTTTTTTACAATGTCAAAACAAATGTGTCAACCAAATGGTAATATCTGCGCTAGTTTCATTTATCTGCACACGGCAGTTGTGAGGTTTAATGATTGTTTGTCACAAAAATACATTTTAAGAGGAGCAAGCAGATTGCTGAGTAGCAAACATGTTTTATGGAATATGTAACATTGTAAACACATTTTTGTTTCAATAGGATTTACAGAGGTTTGCAAAATGAATGTGTACATACAAAATGAGAAGTAGACAAAGCTTATATTTTCCTACCTAAGAATTTTGCTTTCCTTTGTTTTTGACAGGAAGATTCATTTGCTACCATTAAAATTCACACCACCATACTTTTTAATACTGGTCTGTTCTCAGCTTTGGAACTGGGAATAATTCTTCTGACATGTATTTGACCACAGCTCCAGTAGCAATAGAACCCTTACGCATTTCCCACAACTGCCAACCATGTTTACCTTGTCAATTCTCTCTTGAAGGATCAGATCTTTATCTGTGCCAAAGCATAGGGAAGTCAATGAAAATATTCCCAAAGGCTTTGAATCAGTCTCCGGCAGCAAAGCACCACTAACTTCAATGGAATTACACCAATTTACTCCAGCCGAGGATGTGATGTGTTTAATACTGCCCTCATCACCATTCTGCCTGGGATTAATCCTTAACATTTCTTGGAGGCACAAAGAGACACACGTCCTGAAACCAGAGTTTGGGCTTGCGGTAGGGTAGAAGAAGGTGATTATTATTTAGAAAGATAATGGTTCAGGTAAATATTTTATTGAATAAAGTGTTGGGAAACTTTGGATATACTTATGGGATGATGATGCTGTAATTATCTATCTGAACAGCATTGTTGTCGTGGATTATAAAGGAAATAGTAATAATATTTATAATATATTATTTACAATTGACATTCTGAGAACAACCAAATTAATATCTAGCCACCTCTATAAGTCTGATTTTCTTGTCCATCAAATGATTTGGTTTCTCTGGCTGACTAAGGTTGATATGGGAGCCACACAAAAAAGACATGGGTTGATTGTCAATCAGATAACTTGGATATATTTAATATTATGATTGTGATTCCATCTCATGACACAAAAGCCAATTAAAAGAATGGAATCTGATATTAAGTATCTTTAAATAGCTATGTAGGTTCCTGTCAATGGAAATGGACTGAAGCCTTTTGTTCTCTTGGGTGTCAATTTTAAGTCCTGCTGAATCACCTTTTGGACTTTCTGAATCTTTCCATAGATGGTAGAGAGTCTAACAAGAATGTTGTATCAATTCCTTTGTTCAGGGAGCTGAAATTGGGCAGGTTGAATCCTGAAAATACTGATTTTGTTTCTATTAAAAGATAGTCATATTTATAGTCTTAGGAGCCTTTCATTAACAAAGATTCATAAAAAGGAAGCAAAGTAGTTTTAATTAAGTGGAAAATACTGGACCAAAATCTCTCCATTATATGAAGAGGAAAAAGCTTGAAGTTTTAGAGTGATCTAAAAGACATAGAGGTCAAAATCCCACTGATATTTATAGGTTCAAAAGATTATGAAATCCTACTAGCTTTTAAACCAAGACCTCATATCTGCCTTTTAATAACCTTGCTCCAGATGAATGCATCACAACTCATCTGAAATTCATGTCAGTGTACACTGATGTTCACACTCATATTTGACATATATCTGCCTAGGAAAGGTCTAGGTAGTTCAATTTCTTTCTCCACTTCATGCTGTCTACCATTCCCTTCCATCTGCCTGAATATTTGCAAGATTTATTATCAGTTTAAATACATTAACTATCAGGTTTAGATGTGTTAATCTCCTCAATTTCCTAAATGACTTCTTGCATTTCTGCTTAGAACATTAACTTCTTGATATTTTTGTTGTGTGTTTTCTGGAAAAAAACCCAACCAACCAGCCAGCCAACAAACCAGCTAAAACGCCACTGAAAACCACCCTCAGCAAAACCTGTACTTGAGTTCATTATCTTAAAGATGCTCTCTCCTAAAGGGTCTGTCTGTCTCTCCCCTGTGTCTTCTGGTTTCACGTCCCCCATCAGCTCACAGGTGAAATCCAGCATGAATAGGATGGCTGTGATATCATTTTTAAAATATTCACAGTAAATACTAAACACTCTCTCACCTCTGTTTTGGTGTATGGACAACTTCATCATCTTGTCTCACCCAGCCACTCATACTTCAGGCAGGAATTCTACAATGTTCAGTTTGAGTTCCCTCACATGGACAACTTGGAGCTGAGCAACCTTTCTGAACTTTCACAAACCCGTCAAAGGCAGCACGGATATACTTCAGTGATGTCCTTGCTGACCTGTTCTGTTACTCTCACTTATTTTACACCCAAAATTTCTTCTCCCTGTCTTCTCTCACCTCTTACCTCTTTGTCTTTCAAAACACTCTCATATCTTATTTTTGGAAGGCAACAATCAGTCTCTTTGCATTGCTTACTCTTTATTAAATTAGCTTTTTTTGTGTGTTATCATGTTCTGGTAGTCCTGCCTCACCAACTTGGAAACACTCTCCAGATGCCTACAAGCACTGGGTACATCTCTAAGTCAAGCTGAGTCTATAATGAAGGAAAGAGTTTTCCCTTCCCAAGGAGCTGAAGGAATGAGAAAGGACAAGTGCTTGCAGCGAAGCAGAGGCTGTGAGACAGAAACACCCTCAGCTACGATCAGGTATCCTGTGGATCTGGGGTCTGACAGGAGAGCTGAGTGTAGGATATCTCCAGGCACAGACAACCCATGTACCTGACATCTGGATGTCAGGCAAGAAGAAGTGAAGCAGTCAGTTGGATTTAATCCTTTGGAGTTAAGAAATGAAACCAGACATTAGCACTGTCGTGTTTTCTCCCACACAGGTGTTACTTTAGAAAGAAAATTACCCCTCCCCTCCTTTTTCTTCTCTCTTCTGACACACATCTGACCTAGGACCTTCTTCATTGTTTAGCTGAAGCTTCAAATTCAAGTGAAGATATAAATGGGGAACATCTTTGGAGATGTGGAAAAACATGAGTTTATGGGGGGAGGTTTTGTGCATATGTGTAAGTGTGCAAAATGCTCTAAAAAAACAGAAAAATGTCTTACTTTCCATGCTGGGGGCACATTCTACTGTTTAGGAAGATATTCCAACTCAAACCATTCTATGATTCCATGATATTAATGCTTCTGAGAGAAAAGTGGCCACACATAATAGGGAAAGTGTTTAATTTATGGTCCCCTTTTTTTTTGATTTTTCCCTACCATGTTTGAGGAGCTGGTATTTTAGTGAACATAAATCATCAGAGGATTTAGATATCTGGTGGTTCATTTCAAGCCCATGGGCAGCTCATCTGCAACTTTTGGTTGCCCCAAGAAAAACTTGCACTGCTCATCTGTTTCAATGAATATTGATATGCAACTCATATCCCTTCGGCATTTCTTCAGATCCTCAGCCCTCAAGCAAATCCCCCAAAGGAAATTATTTGTTTGGTCAGATTCCCACAGGCTTGATCTTTAGTGATGCTTGACAACTTTTGTGCCAAAAAGCAGAATGTTTTTTGGTTTATCTGTCAACTGAGTTTAGCTGTAAGTGACAGACAGAAGTTGTCTCGGACACCATCAGGGCCACTCTTGACTATGTTTCCTTGGCTGAATTCTTTTCAGCAATTTACTAGAAGGTTTGATGGCTAAAGGAACTGGAAATGCCTCCACCTGGCCTGTTCCATACAACCTTTGAGCTTTTCACCATTTTTTGCACCATTAATGGCTCTTTTCTGCTTCTTATACACCTTGAGCATCTGTTTAGTCTCGGATACTTGGCCCCTGAAGATTTCTGCCTGAGCAATAACTTTAGAGACACATGCTTGCCTAGACGAAAAAAAGCATCCAGCTTTCGAACAGCTCTGTTTAGAGAGGGTGAATCTCATCCTAAGTTGGAAATGTTATATTTTGGAAGCTGCAAATACAAAACTTTCCCCCACTTCGTCTGCTCCTAATTGTTCTTTTCACTGCTTGCTGGTGCTTCATGTTCCTCCTTGTTGCAGACGACTGCCAACTGCTTTTCATTTACCAAACAAATTGATCATGGCACCATTTCAATGGACTGATTTAATATTCTATTTCAAGAGAAAGTCTCCTCCAGTTTTCGGCTTTGATTCATTGATGTGGGGAAATGGCTTTGTTGGTAAATATGTTTTTTTTAAAGCATCTCAAGACCTTTAGACAGAGTTGCCTGAACCGATTGTTTCTCTCATTTGTGATACTATTCAGTCCATTAAAGCACTCAGGGGTGGCCTTTTAGTTTTATAGCAGCCTAGGCTCAATTCTGCTTTGTTCTGGGTTTGCAGAACTAACACAGCTGAACAGTGACCGCAATCCCTGAAAGTGAAACAAATGATATTGTGGTTAAATAGAAGCACTTGGATGTAGGAAATCAGGGTTCAACTTCAGCTTTGGAATGGACATTCCCATCCTTAGTGTCACTACATAATTTTACAACCCTGGGTCCTTTGATGGTCATCAAACCCTGTAAAGGATTTTCTCAGTTCAGTCCAGTTCACTGAGATTAGCAGTTAGGATACAGGTCCATCATTCCTGTTGGAGACCTGTCCCAGAAGCGCAACAATAGGGAAATTCTGCTCAAAATAGCTTTTACTTCATCTGTAGGATTTGGTGCAATCACTTTATTGGAAAAACTCTTTTTCCATGACAAAGATTCAGAATAACCTGGTTAAGAGCCTTTAAGAAGTGCAACACCAACCACACAATTCTGGTCTTTTTTTCTGTCTCATCATTAAACTGAAATTCTTGACCTCTTGAAATCAAGAAAAAAAAACTTTTTTGAAGAATTTTTGTAATTTAGGATGGAGAAAATGGAAAAGACCTAAAATATTATGTTTAGGTGTCAGTCATACTATGGTGGCCTCCAGGTTTATATATCTCTTAGCAGATGAGACCTCTTTCTCATTTTTGATCCTTTTGTTGGAATTACTATTTAAAAATCACTCAGATTGTTTCAGTTTTCACCACCATGGGCTGTAAAAATCAATTTTTTCCTCTATGAAAGTTGTGATAATAGAATATACATCCAATGAAATGTATTTACAGGAATACAAAGAGAAATATAAATATGTAAGCTGAATAATAACAAATCCTATGAATGCTACTTTCTTAAAAAAAATAAAAAAATCCCTCTTCCTTGATTATTTTGAAGTTTAGCAACTACCTAGATCAGACTTGAAATCAGTTTAATTCTATGCTCAATTCACTGCTAAGCATGTTTTTTTGTTGTAAGAGCTTCTGTGTAAGGAAAAATTTCTGAGAGTAAGAGCAGAATTCACACTGTTTGGTAACATCTGAGGGACACCTATTTTCCCTGATGAGTCCTGTCTTGCAATTCTGATTTTTTTTGACTGCAATTCCCAAGTGGAAAAAACCAATGCACGTGTATATGTGCACATATATCCTCACACTACACTCTTGGCCAGCTAAGTAGGAAAGACTGATTTTGTACAACTTTTTACATGATATTCCAAGCAACACAAGATGTTGTTCTCTGAAGACTAAAGGAAGTGGCAATTTTTAACTGAATTTATCCTCATCTCTTACTTCGGTAAGTTACCAGTTTCATATCTTTTATGTCAACTCAAAGGAAATTTATGTTACAAAAAGCCCAGAACAATCTCCTGGGTCACAGCATAAGTGGTGAAAACTGCAGCAGATCTGTTCTTTTTCCTTCCCACTATCATGGCAGGCTGCAGGCATAAGCAGAGCAAACAGATTCCTAAGGGAGCAGATGCCAAACCTGTCTTTCTACTTTGCCTGTGGTTGTGACCAGGAATAGAGTGAAACCAGCCATAGAGAACATAGAATATTTCTGAACAGGCTGCAGTTACATGACAAAATTCAAAGTAAATCTTCATGCTTTATTACGCTGTTAAACTATTGGCCACATTGTAGCAGCTATTAATCAAAATCCTTAATCTTCAATCCTATTCACCAGATAAGATGACGATTAGAATCCTTCTGTTCTTGAAAAATGAGATTATCAAAGTTAGTATCATGTTTATGTACTTGACAGTGTTGGGACCTAAGGTCTAATGGGAACAAATGGTTTGCACAAGTGTAGGTGCAAGGAAGAAGAATTTGGCTTTGGGTTGCCATTCTCAAAAAGAAGAGGTGTTTTTTTGACAATTTACGTTCCTCAATCAGAATTCAGTAGGCTAGATTAATTCCTGAAAACAGAGAAGCTCAAAGATAAAAACTCTTTTTCCATGACAAAGATTCAGAATAACCTGGTTATGAGCCTTTAAGAGGTGCAACACCAACCACATCAATGGAAACAGGAGAAAAAATGTGCAACACCAACCAAATTTCTGCAATAATTAATCACAAAGCACTTTGCCTTCAAACTGAACTACAGCAATGCAGCACTGAGTGAATTTTATCCTCAGAGTCCTACTTCGCACAGCGTACTGTGAGGCCTAATTAATGAGCCTTTGTATTGTGGCTGGAGATCCTTAGATAAAAGCAATGGATACACAAGTGGAAAAAACAAACAAATGAACAGAAAGGGAACAGGAAAATAAAAAATCTCTACATGAGCTTGCCAGAATTAAGATGCCATTATTTCAGCTGTGATTAAAGCTTCAAGAAACCGAAACAGTTTCTGTGGCAGAACACTGTGGATTTGTGACATAAAATAGGTTTGTTGAGTGGATCAACAATGGTGTCCTTAAACAAAAAAACCACAGCAGCTTCCTAATCACATTCAGCTTAAATAATTAAAATGGTATTTACAAATGCTGCTAAGATCTTTTGTTATTTCGTTTGGCATGTGTTGCTCTTTTTTTTTTTTTTTTTTTTTTTTTTTTTTTTTTTTTTGGGCGATTGTTATTTTTTTTTTTTTTTTTTTTTTTTTTTTTTTTTTTTTTGCGGGGCTAATAAGTAAATTGCAAACATACATTATTCTTCACCATTCTCCACTCACTTTCCTCCCACTGGCAACCAATCTACCAGAATTTTCTTCCTTTCCCATTAATTGGTCCTTAGAGAATCTCCCTCGCATACCTTTGCAGTGACAGTCAGGGAACATTTCTTAGTAATACTGAGTCAGAAGCCCTGTGATAGCTGGCAAGTCACATATTGAACTGGAGCTGTACTACTCCCTTCCATTATGTTTAATGCATGAGGCTTCTGAAATGGCATGGCTCAGGTGATGGATCATACTTTTCCTTCCATAGCATCATGACTTTCTCTAGTTATTTCTTTAAGATATTTATATATAATTTTTTTTTATTCCTAATACAATGATTGCCCGGCAGTCTGTACCAAGCACAATGGCATGGTAAGGAGGATAATCTCATGTTTATTGAGGTTGCAAAATCCCAGTGTCTCAAGCTCTACAGGGAAAATACAACAAATAAATAAATAAATAGATGTCTCCCAGACACTCCTATTTTTAACACCTTTAAAAATTTTGCGCTTGGAAGTTTCAGTACAGTATATAATCCACAGGGTCTTGCAAAGTTTAAGCAATCCATGACAATTTTTATTTTAAATGCATGTTGCTCAGCAGTGCTGCAAGGTCCCAGGTGAAATCAGGTGTCTGCTGTGCAGAGACATACAAAATAAAAAAATCCTCACTACCCAAAAGACTTCACAATCAAAAGTGATGAGAGAAGCAATTATTCTCACTTGTCAGAGAAGGAATTAACATGCAGAATGATGAAGTGTTATTTGGAGACAACTTTCTATATTATGTCCAATTTATTTGCCGTGTNTTTTTTTTTTTTTTTTTTTTGCGGGGCTAATAAGTAAATTGCAAACATACATTATTCTTCACCATTCTCCACTCACTTTCCTCCCACTGGCAACCAATCTACCAGAATTTTCTTCCTTTCCCATTAATTGGTCCTTAGAGAATCTCCCTCGCATACCTTTGCAGTGACAGTCAGGGAACATTTCTTAGTAATACTGAGTCAGAAGCCCTGTGATAGCTGGCAAGTCACATATTGAACTGGAGCTGTACTACTCCCTTCCATTATGTTTAATGCATGAGGCTTCTGAAATGGCATGGCTCAGGTGATGGATCATACTTTTCCTTCCATAGCATCATGACTTTCTCTAGTTATTTCTTTAAGATATTTATATATAATTTTTTTTTATTCCTAATACAATGATTGCCCGGCAGTCTGTACCAAGCACAATGGCATGGTAAGGAGGATAATCTCATGTTTATTGAGGTTGCAAAATCCCAGTGTCTCAAGCTCTACAGGGAAAATACAACAAATAAATAAATAAATAGATGTCTCCCAGACACTCCTATTTTTAACACCTTTAAAAATTTTGCGCTTGGAAGTTTCAGTACAGTATATAATCCACAGGGTCTTGCAAAGTTTAAGCAATCCATGACAATTTTTATTTTAAATGCATGTTGCTCAGCAGTGCTGCAAGGTCCCAGGTGAAATCAGGTGTCTGCTGTGCAGAGACATACAAAATAAAAAAATCCTCACTACCCAAAAGACTTCACAATCAAAAGTGATGAGAGAAGCAATTATTCTCACTTGTCAGAGAAGGAATTAACATGCAGAATGATGAAGTGTTATTTGGAGACAACTTTCTATATTATGTCCAATTTATTTGCCGTGTGGGTGTTAGTAAACTGGGTACTGAAAAGAGTGGGGTGGTTCAGGCTGGTGCAAACCTCCTGCAGCTGCTATCAAAACACAGAGCATGGAAACCAAGGGCGAAATTTATTATGTGTAACTGCAGGAATGGGCATCATTTTACCCTCCTCTGGCTACACAGAACCCACAATAGGTCTTTGCCCACTTGATTTTCACCCGCCAGTCCAGAAAAGGGAATGTACAATTAATTTGTGTTATATCTGCTAGCCTGGGACAGGTGTCTTACACCCTGTAAGGCAGCTCAAAAGCCATTTTGTGCTGTGCAATGGATTTTTAGATCTAAACTAAGGAAATTGGATTAACCATATAATTGTGGAGAGAACCAATAAAGAGAGCTGGACACCTCCAGGAGATGATGTGGCCCTTCCAAATGGAGGTATCTGGAAAAGATGGGATGGTTCACATTCTGGACGTGCTCAGCTCTTTCCACTAAGAGGAAGGCTAGAAGCTTGTGTTACACAGGATAGACATCACTGGGGTACCTAAATTCATCTGAAACCTTCCTCACATGACCGATAAAACCCAAGAAAATAAAGCTCCTTTCCATATCTCCCTCTCTTTTTATGCTCAACATTGGAGCCTTGGGAGGTACCTGAAGTTCTTGTCTGAAGGTTTAAAACCATACTGAGACACTATGTAAGAAAGCAAAGAAGTTCTATAGAGCAAGAAAAAAAGACAACTTACTATACACTTGAGTAAAAATCCTTTCATTGGAGGAGCTGTAATTAACTTTATGTCTATATAGAAGTTCTCACGGTGAATTTTTATCTTGCCAAGGCCTCTCTGTAAATAATAATAATAATTATATTTTTGGAAACAATAATTTGTGATTCAAGGGTGGAAAATACTCATATTACAACAGAATCACTTTTTCTAAAAATATTATCAAGGACCACAAACAACCCAAATGTGTTTAGTGCTATGTATAGGAAAGCTAAAGGACCGATAGGTTCCTTCCCATATTATTTTCTGTTCTTTTTCAAGATGGATTGCAATTACTTTTAGATTTCCTTCTACCTAAAAAGAGAGCCTGGGAATAAGGTGATGGGCTCCCAGCTGCAATTTTGTTGATAGCAATTGTTACTGTGCTGAGTTTCCTTATGGATTTTGTTCAGCCCTGGATTAGGAATTCACAGAGCACTGCCTGTGTTTGGCTTCTCAAGGTGGTGAGGAAATTTCAGTGTAGTGATGTATGACCTTTTTCATCTTAATTCCTACAGGTCTTCAAGCTAGGAGGCTGTCACTGAGAAAATATCCTGAGCCTGAGAAGCCTGTGTGTTTAGTTTCTGTATATACAAGAACAAAGACAAGTACTTATTTTTTTTTCTTTTTTTTTTTCCTCTTGCCCTTGAAACTGTTTTTTTTAGCCTAGCTGGATTTTATTTGGCATCTATTCCAACATATTAAACAAAGCCAGGGTTTGTTCCTAAACCCTGGAACTTGGTCATCTGTGCTTTTTAATTATTAATGAATACTTTTGGCCTGATCCAACTAGCAGTCTTCAAAATAATTCCTAGGCATGGTCAAGAGTCAGCATGGATCAGAGACCATTCTCAACAGCTAGTTTAAGTGTTGTCACTGTATCTTAAAAGGATGTGGCTGGACTGTCCCCAGTTGTCTCAGAGAACAAAACCTGGGAATCTTCTGTGTATCCATAAAGAAGAAATCACTTGAAATACAAATAAAATAAAAATATGACAATTTCCTCTTTTATAGGCACGTATCCAGAGATAAAATGATGACCCATACTCAAGAGTTTTAAGAGGAAAAGAGCAAATTCTCTCACGATACTCTGTGGAAAAATATGAAGGATTGACACAAATGTATACCAAAATTGTTCTCCTAATGACACACATCTCGGTTGAAGCCCAGGTGTTTGGGTAAAAGCATTCCAGTGCATAAAAATATGATCATTTATCAAAAGGGCCAGAGATCCACACAAGCCTCTCCGACTGTCACTGCCAAGACATTCCAGTTTCTGTAGCCAAAGGCAGCAGCATGCAGATTAGTTACCTTGGCTCCCTCAATTTCACCCTGAATGATTATATGACAGATGGGTCAATCTGCCTTTGGTGTGAAACTGGAGGGGTGATTCATTTTTTATCACAGGTTTATGGTGAAAAGCCTTAACCATTGTTACTGCTCCTCATGGATCCCATGGTTAAGAATGTTAACCTTGTTTTGCAAAAATATTTGTGCTGCAGTGACACTGTTTTCTTCTTACTTGCATGTTTTTTTGCCTCCTCACTTTCCTGTAACACAAATTCAGTTGTTATTTTTGAGTCTAAGACATGACTTTTACGGTTTGTATAAATCAGTTCTGTCTAGATTCAAACTACTCATGATTTTTTTTTCCCCACCCACTCGACATGGAATCACAGAAATCACAGAAAATCCAGAGCTGTAACGTACCCACTAGGATCCCTTGAGTTGAGTCCAACTCTCGGTCCTGCATGGGACACCCTCAACAACTCCACCTGAGAACATTGTCCAAACACTCCTCTGGCATTCTATTCTATTCTATTCTATTCTATTCTATTCTATTCTATTCTATTCTATTCTATTCTATTCTATTCTATTCTATTCTATTCTATTCTATTCTATTCTATTCTATTCTATTCTATTCTATTCTATTCTATTTATTCTCCCGTAGGAGAGACACTTTTTGAAAATGTCATTTATTAAGATGGCCAAAATATTCCAATTCTCCACTTTATATATTCAAGGTTTATAAGTTCCATCTAGTAAAGAATTGTCTTTACAGCCATTCAGGTTGTCATGTGAGTTTGGGAGGGGTTGTGAAGACGTCCATTTACCACCAGTCAGTACATATGTGACAAGATTCTGTCTGCAAGAGATACTGAATACAAAAAAGAGGAGATGGGATAGGATGACAAAGGAAAAGACCTCCAAAATCATTGAGTACAATCTGTGACTGATCAGCACCTTGTCAATGAGATCATGGCACCAAATGCCATGTCCAGTCCTGTCTTGAACACCTACAGGGATGGTGACTCCACCACCTCCCTGGGGAGTCCATTCCAAAGCTTGACAACTCTTTCCATGAAGAAATTCTTCCGGAAGCATATAAACCAGTGGAAATTACCCCTCCTTGATGTTAATACTGTGCATGAAGCAATTTTGTTTTTGAGCTCACATTTCTGAGATAAAAGATACTGATGCCCAAATTGGGAGCTTGAGGTAAGCCATCAATGGAAAGACATCAACAAACTGTGAGTCTTACCCCCTACAACACTGGCAACACTAACCCACCAGGCATTCATGTAAGCATGTCATGATCACTGCTTCTAGACCTCATGGAGAGGGAGAGCCCACGTGGGAGTGATTCCTACCTTTCTGAGATGCTCTTGTCCTAGACAAACTAGAACTTCTCTCTCCAACAGGAGAATGAAAACCTCTACTAAGTACCTGATGATATCTAGGTGTTAAAAATTTATATGACTTCGATGAAAGGCAGAGAAAATTCCCAGAGGAAAACCCCATAATTTCCTAATGTGTGGATAACACGAGCCAAGAATTTTATTGTCCATGAATTGCTGAAAGATGTATTCAAAGGGAGTACTATCTAAGAAAGCATCCTGTTCTATCTTCTATTCTTATTGAGGAACCTGCCTTGGGACCATTTTCTAGATACGGTTATGGAGATAAATGAAGATGGAGATGCTTGTTCAGCCTCTCTAAAATTTCTCCTTCCTTCTGATCTGAGCCTAATGGTTCATGCCGATCCTGATGTATCTCATTCAGTCTCCAAAGCTGAGTGATATGGGACAACGCCACGAAGGACATAAATCACATTATACTTTTTGACAGTGTTGTTACAGAGTTGTGACCTGTAACTCTTGGAATTAGACCAATGTAGAAATTGTTAGTCTAATGTCTCTACTTACCGCTGACCATTGCTGTGGAAAAAAATCATTACACTGTAAAATTGATGTGTAATTAGGCCTACTGTCTGTATGACTCTTAAATGCCACTCTTGCCTCATTTTGTAGCATGTCTCATCTGTGGGTTGCATCATGGATTTTTGGGGTAGGGGATTAGGAATCTGTGACTCATTGGGTTGGCAGTTATTTTTCTTTGTCTGTGAGTCAAAATATGACTCAAATGCTTCAAAATTATTGGAAATGCACTCCAGATAGAATCAATCTAATATAATGCTGATGTCTGAAATGTAAAACTCCATCTCTGAGCTACTCGCTCTGGACTCCTTTTGTGGTCAATGGAGAAGAATGGGTATCTTGAGGCTGTAACTGATGTCACCAAAAGCAGAAAATTAAAGTAGGATGGATGAATCAAGCCCAAATGCTTCTGTTTCCTTCAAGGGCAGAGGCAGATGTCTCCACTAGAGAAGTATCCCCCAAGTGCTATTCCATCTTTCCACAGGTCAGAAGTACAAGCCATGCTCGTCTAACTCAGTCAGATTATTCTATCTGAGGTCCACTAAGATCATGAGAACATCAGAAAGACCTGACTGAACCTCACCACCTCTCTCAGCATGTTGTCTCCTATAGCTGTCAAAAAGCAGATGCCCAGAGGAGAGCCATAAAACCAGGGCAAACTTATACTTTCCTCAACTTCCTTCCCAGCCTCTAAACCATCTGTAGGTTCAGAACATTCTCAGCCAGATGTGTTTCTGATGTGTTCAGTGATCTATGAATGTGTCCCATCTTCCTGAAAACCAGTGTTTAGGACTAAACCATAGCAGCTACCTTCTGGAAGGAGGGTCTAATTTCAGTGCATTGGAAAGTCATCGGTACTCTTTGGTCTGTTAGTTTAACACAGTCTGGTTTTTAGTGGGTGGGAAAAGCTGCTCATAACTTCTATGTCCGGCACAGACCCAATCGCTGAAGGCTCTGACAATGGACAAGTTGCTAGCTTAATTAGAGAAANGTGTTTAGGACTAAACCGTAGCAGCTACCTTCTGGAAGGAGGGTCTAATTTCAGTGCATTGGAAAGTCATCGGTACTCTTTGGTCTGTTAGTTTAACACAGTCTGGTTTTTAGTGGGTGGGAAAAGCTGCTCATAACTTCTATGTCCGGCACAGACCCAATCGCTGAAGGCTCTGACAATGGACAAGTTACTAGCCCAATTAGAGAAATCGGTAACACCTCTGCAATGACATATTGTCTTGGAGTTTATCCTTTGATGGTTTATCCTCTATTCTCTGCCCATGCCCAGAAAAGTGAATTTTATGCCTTTCTATGTCTTTAAACGGAGCCTGAGAGGGGAGAGGAGAACAAACCACCCAGCCCAGACAGCTCTGTGCTGTTTTTGCACTTCAAGGTTACAGAGAGAGACNCACTGGGAGGTGTTTCACCAGCCTACAGGGAGATTTCCCCGGATGGACGCCTTTCCAGTTCCAGGAGGAGAGAGATCACACACAGGAGGACTTTGTTTCAGGTTTTTTTCTTCTCTCACAGATAGCGATTTATTTGTCTAGTATTATTGTCCTTTTCCTGTGTGTTTTGTTGTTTTGTTAAATAAATAGTTTTTTCTTTTTGTTTTTTCCCCTTCACTTTCCTCCCGGGACATTTTCTTTCCCGCACCTGGTGGGGGGAGGGCCCTGCTTTCCATCAGGGGATATTTCCTCCTCTGAATTTGTCTCAAACCGGGACACATATTTAAGAAAGGAAAAAACTGCAGGAAGATCTCTTTCTTGCTCCCCTCCAAGGGGTGGTGAGGGGGCCTCTGGCCCTTTCTGGTGTGGCTGCCAGGGTTCTTCCAGGCATACCAGCCAGGGCCGTGAGCAGCCACATGGCTTGGACCAGTGTTGGGAGCGCCCATGTGGCCAGGGTGGTGTGACCACTGCCATCTCAGCACGGCCCTCAATGAATTCTCTTTGCTTAGCCACTTTTAACCACCTGTGCTGCAGACAGAAGGGCAGGAGTGGCAGCAACTTTACCTTTTCCGTGCCCCTCATGAGGACAGGCACTGAGTGCAGCTGGCGGCCTGCGCGGCCTGCGTACTGCCAGCGGAGACCACATACAGCAGCGAGGGACATGGTACGCCCCAGACAGGGTCAACCTTCAGAATTGTAGAACTTTTTATAAAGACTTTCCAATTGATAGAACTTGAGACCAAATGAAACCTACAGACACCAATTCTCTCTCAAGTCAGAGACAAGGGAAAGGTGAGGACACGTGAGGAGAACCAACATGGTGACACCGAGGTCAGTGAAAAGCAGAGAGAGGAAGTGCTCTGGGCATCGGAGCTGAGATTCTTCTGCAAGCCGTGGTGAGGACTACAATGCAGCAAATTGTTTGCTGTAACTCGTGGAGTGAATAGGGAATGCAGAGACCCACTGGCAGATCATGTGTAACAGTGCTCATCCATGCTGGAGTGTGTCGATGTTGAAAAGCTGTAATCCAGTAAGAAACTTGAACAGAGAGAGAGGACCCTTGCTTCCAAACTAGGAAAGCTTATCCTTAAAAGACTAAACCCCATGAACTTAAATAACCCATGATGTGTAGTTTTGGGAAGACTGCACCGTTTGTGGGAGGGACTCACTTTACAGGAGGTTGGGGGTGCTGCTGTTCATGAAAGTTAAAACCACGCTGGAAAACTTTGCAGAGAAGTATCTCTCATAGGAAGGATCCCACGGCACAGCAGAAAAAAGAAACTCTTTTTCCTTAAGTGTATTAAAGAAAGATTTTTAAGAAGTGAAGGACTGACCAAAACCCC
>VZRF01012067.1:382708-445549 GCA_013396875.1 Vireo altiloquus | reverse complement strand
CACCCTTGTGGGGCCCAACCAGGCATCCACAGTTTTAAAAAATGCAGTTCCTGTAGCTGACAGCATATCAGCAGTACAGCTTTGGATGGCAGATATGAGGACTTCTAGCCTGAAAACCTGGGGTGATCCTCACTGCAAAAGTTGCCTCCAGAACTGTTCCACAGGGGACACAGCCACCCAGTCAGGGATCTTTGGAAAAGCTGTGTTGATGTACAACACTCTAAACGCTACTATTAAATGCTTTCTCACAGAATCCTGGGATATTTAGGGTAGGAAGGGATCTCTGCATAGCTTCTAATCCAACCACCTGTCAAGGCAGGGTCACCTAGAGCAGGATGCACAGCAGCATGTCCAGGTGGGTGTTGAATGTCTCCAAAGAGGGAGATCCCATGAACTCCCTGTAAGAATTATTATAGGATCATACTAACTGAAGTTGTTTGTAAAGCATCTAGGAAATGCCTAAATATTTACTGTGATCTTGTGGTTTTGGGGAACTTGGCTGGGGAGACCACCCAGAAGAATGAGAACCAGGCAGGCAGACCAAAACCAAGACCCTGGATAATCAGAACTGCCTTGTATGGAATCTAAAAGAAAATATGGACTCTTAAAATAAAAACAAATGGTCTGTATAGCTCTTGAATTCTTCTCCCTCCCTTACACATATTAGTCATGTTGTAGCTTCATATCTGTGCTATAAAAATATCTATTTCTTCTCTTTTAGGTGGTCACATAACAAGACAGAGAAGGTCCTTTAGACTGAAGGGAATGGAAACCATATGGAATGGCTGGTTGCCACTTCACTACATAGCACAATTCCCAAAAGACAAAAGGATTATCCAAGCTCATCTAGTTGCAGAGAAATGAGTTACCAAGCAGGAAAAAAAGAGGTGATATTATTGAGAAAACACAGCTCCTGAATCCTCATTTCTTAAAGTGGGATTCCATTTGCCTGGAGGTATTGAAAATTATGCATTATGTAAAGATTCCAACATAATAAACAAATGTTTGCATCTGTCTCTCCTGGGCAACAGACTGTGAAAGAAGATGGTTTTTTATTCTACCAAATAAAGAATCTTTCAAAGAGAACTATCCCAGGTAACTACACTTACCTTCTACCTATACTTGAGAAAAGGTGAACGTTTCCTCTTTCAATGTACTTTTGTGCTACAAATGACTTTTCCAGTCTCTTCCTTCCTCCAAAATACCTCCTAACTGAATTAGAAGCTAAGAAAAAGGCTAAGAAAAGGTATTTGCTACTTTTAATCACGATTGCAAGTGTCCAACTCAATCCTAGCTGGGCAGCAGCTGATTTAGTTTGTTCCCAACACATTAGTGATCACATCATTCAAGAGGCCTTCTTGTGCTGGGAAAGTCTGTGCTGAAATTACTGTTCTGTTCTTTCTCCCAATTCTTGCCCCAGCCAGTAATTTCAAGGGTGAACCCAATGCGATTCCAAAGGGTGAAGCACTGAGCCAAGTCTGGGAGCAGTTTATGGAAGTCACAGCTGGTCTTTGGTGAGAATGTTTTAACCACACTATTAAATTTAAAGGATGCAGCTCCACAAAGAAAACTTAATATCTCAAGGCCCCTTACTTTAAAAGCAGTACCTTTATGCAAGCTTCCAGTGTTTGTGTTCAGTGTAAGGAGTTTGCTAATAATTTGAGATAAGTTAGAGGACTTGAGAACAAGCTGAAAAACATCCTAAGTTGAACTTGTGTTAGGTTCCACATGAAATGGGTGTACAGACATTTTAGAGCTCTTCTTCAGCTCATTTCTGCCTTTGTGATGTAGGTTGGAGCCTGAAATGGTGTAACTTACCCTGCATCAGTAGGATGGTCTGAGGTCACACAGAATGAACATTTCCATCCATCTGCCCTAGGCTTACAGGAAGAAAAGTACATTAACGTAAGGACTACAAATATTAATGATTGCACTTGCTCTCGTAAGGGGAGCTATTTTAGATTACTTTTTAAAAGTTCTCATTCTTTGCAGGTTGAGTGCAGTCTGTCTTTTGATGGGGAACTGTGAATCTTCCCACATTTTGATAGTGAAATGTGTAGCTCCACAGGTTACAAACTACTGACAATTAAATTGGATTTTAAAATATCTGTCCCACATGCATATTTTCAGCTTGATTAAATATTTCAACTTAAAACAGTAATACTCTCAGTAAGTGCATGAGAGGGCTACTCACCGTGTCAGACTGGATTCCTAGAAGTGAAGTTGGCCCCAAAATATCAGAGTGATGCCAAATGGAAAACTGAAACTCCTGGCTTTTGGAGAATGTACTGAGCTATTTCTGTGGAGCACAGTGATATTCTTTTATACAGAATAATAACTTTCTGGAAGACAGGAACGCATTGTAGGACCTCTAGCTCTAAGCCTGAGAAAGCTCTTGTGATCTTTGCATCTTTTATTTCCGTGTCTTTTGCCAAAGTTTTGTTATTTGGATCCAGCTTCTCTGCTATTTCTCCCTCCCACCCTTTTTGCAGTCATGATGGAGGGCAGCCCCACCAGACACTGCTGCAAAGGAGCAGCAGCTCAACCTTTCTTTGCAGCTGATTTGCAGAATTCAGCAAGTTCCCAGCCATGGAGAGGGCAGGACTTTGGTTCTCTGCTGCCGTGGCTGTGAGGTTTGATCCCTCTGTGTCCTCACCTGGCCAAGAATGAAGAGCCCTACTTCTGCCCCCACTTCCACTGCTGACCTTAGAGGAGGAGAATTTGTGTGTAATATTAGGATTTCAGACAAACCCACTTTGACTGGCCCCTGGATAAGAGTTTAACAATCTCAGGACTGTAAAGGAGGCCCTTCAGACTGCAGGCCTGTGAAAAAAGAGTGGGAAGATCCCCTTTGGTTCAGTGCCCCTGCCCTAAGACAAAGAAGCTCTATTGCCTCCTTGGGGAAGGATACTTAAGTATTTAATACTAGATAAACAGAGTACCAGCTTGAAAATAGCACAACCCCATTTTTAAAATAATTCAATAACATTAATAGAGGAGAATAGGGGGGGGAAAAGCAAGAAAATTTCATCAGTGCTGTTTAGAGTCCAGCTAAATTTTATAAGGGAGGTGATAGCTCTTCAGTGCAAATTTTTGAGCCAAATCATTCTAAGTGTTTTCTATACAACAAAGAAATCCCTACTGTGTCACCTGGAAACTTTAAATGCTGTGGTTTGTATCATCTCTACTCTGAAGCCATGCACTAGACCTGTCAGTACTTTAATTGCAGCTCCATAATTAATGTTTGAGCTGCAAGCTGCTGCTGCCCTTGGGGGTTAACATACAAAAGCAGGAAGAGAAGAAACGTTTGCATCAGGTTGGGCAGAAGTTTAATGCACAGTGAACATGCAGGCAGGGGAATCACACTGCTCCAGAGTCCATGTGGCTTGTAGGAACACAGCAAATGGTTTGGTGTAGGCCATGCTGTGGCTGAAAAACTATATTCTATATATATTCTATGCTATTTAAAGGAGCTGTGTCACACTGGATGAGTGCTCGAAAGAGTGAATATCTGCAGTCCCTGCTTTGAATGAGAATTCATGCAGCTTTCATACCTCTTCAATGAAGTTTGTGCCTCCTTTCCTGACCCTATATTGTCAAGTGTATGAGAAATGCCAGAGTGAACTTTGAAGGTACATAGTTAATAGAAAAAAGGATTATTGTAGTCCACAAAGACCTCTCTAACATATACTGTAAAAACACAGAAAATATCACAAGTTGCCCTTATTCAATATTTAAAAAAAAAAAAAGATTCAAAGCTTGAATGCTTTGAGTAGTTTACTCTGTTCCCTTATAGCTAATTAACAATACTGAATTTTAGTAAATCAAGTATTTTTAGCAAACATGTAGAAATACAGGTCAAATATAGACTAAAATACCAGCTACAAGAAAAAAAAATAATGTTTTAAAATAGCATTTTGCCCTTATATTTATTCTGCAGCTGTGCCTATATGTAGCAGAAATCCAATAGCATCTTGCATATGGTTAATGATATTTTGATCCAGGATTTTTCTGATTTTGAGACCAACAGACCATTCCTGTGTGCCCCATTGTGATGCTTCCAGCACCTGAATTACAGATACTGTTTTATGGTAAACTAATTAACCTTTCGATTTAGAACTGTTTGCACTTCTGTATTTCTTATGAGGAGAAGCAAGTAGAAAAATATACCTGATAGCTTAATAAGAACTTCATTTTCATGCCTTTCCAAATATGTTTTGAGAAACAAAGTCAGGAAATTCAATGGAACTAAATGACAGATAAACCTCATCTACCAAACCCTTCTGCTTCTTCAGAACCCCACTCCTTCACACTGCAAAAACTCAACCCAAAATATCAAATAAAACCCCTAAGGATATTCCAGTATCTGCATCTTTATAGCAGAGGATTTTTAAACAATGCCCAGGAAATTAGATATAGCTGTCAATTAAATGTAGATGCAATTTTTGGTCCATGGTCTCTTGTATAGCTTTACTGAACTACTTATGAGAAACTAATTTGGGGACATATGAAAACAAAGAGGAGAATTCAGGGGAGTTCAAAGGAGGAGCCTGGAAATTTGGGCAGATAAATGTGTGTTCTGTAATTTCTGTGTGAAGGAACAGAAAGGCAAATATCAGAACATCATTAGTGGAGTTCCCCTCGAAGGGGTAGGGGGTCATAAAAAATTGGAGCCACGAGCTCAGCAAGAGGAGCAGGAGTTTGGGTAACCAGAGGTTTAGAATGAGCAGAGAATCTTCTAGAGAAAGTATTCTAGCAGTGCCTTCAACTTCCCTCCTGCTTTCAGGAAAAGAGTGTCACGTTTTGAGTAAAACTTAAATAAAATTTTTAATAACCTGCACAATAAATATTGCACAGGTTAGTGGAAGTAAGCAAATCACCATTCACAATATTTGGATTGACAAAGAGCTTTTGAAAGGTGTTTCAATTCAGTTTTTCGTTCCTTTCAGTTCAGCTCACCAGGGACTTCCTATGCTCTAAAGAACACTTTAAAATCTAGGTGACTAGAAGGACTCTAAAATTTTCCAGGTTGCTCCAAAATACTAACAATGAAAAATAAATCACTCACCGAGGCAGAGGTTAAAAAGATTTGCAAACAATTTCCAGAGCACAAGAAGCTTTTGGGCAATGTTCTCAGGCACGGGCTGTGGTGCTGGGGGTTGTTCTGCACCGACCTAGGAATTGGATTAGATGATCCTTGTGGGTCCTTTCCAGCTTGGGATATTCTGTGGTTCTACAAACATTTCCTCACATCCTAAGCAAAGCAGCTCTGCTCCTCCTCATGTCAGTGAGTGCACACACTTTTGTGGGGCTGAAGCTTGACTGAAAAGCAAAACTGTGATGATGCCTTAGGGTTTAACTTTTCTCTGTTCCCAGCCCTGCAGTGCCCAGTGTAACTCTGCAGGTCCCTGGAGCTCGTTCAGTGCTGTTCTCTCATGCTCACACTGACATAACAAAGCCTCTCCAGCTCGCTCTCCAAGGACACCCAGACCCTCCTGGGCCCAACAACTGCAAACCTTCATCTTGGGGAGAGGGGGGCAAGCTTGGGCAAATTCCATCCTTGCCTGGCTTCTGCTTGGGCAATTGATGCTGATATCAAAGTGGGAAGAACTCGGGAGCTGTCATTGTCCATTTTGGGATGCACTGAGGCAGGAGCCTCTGGAGCCCAGAGTGTGACCTCTGAAGGCCTTTCCAATCAATCCCTCCTTGATTCCTTTATTCCTGTCTGGTCTCTGTTTCTAGGGAGCCATTTAAGGCATCATGACACTGATCACTGTTTGTCTCTGTGTGAATAATGGCAGATCAGTTTAGCCCAGCACACGAGGAATTCAGGTCAGCAAGTATCCCAAATGGGTTAAAGCATGCTGAGTGCTACACAAAGAAAAAAACTATGAAAAATGCCCAATTTTCTTATCTATAAATCCCAGAATATAATGAAAAGTTACTCTCATGTGAATTAAAATCAAAAATCCCCATGAAAATCAGGCAGACGGGAGAGGAAAGATTATACCAAACTGTCATGGGGCACTGAAGGATGTCTGGGACCAGCAGTAATATTTACCAGCTAATCCTTAACTCCATATTCTCTTTTAAGCCATGAAGAGTGGTTTACAACAATACAGAAATGTACATGCTGCCATAAACTGTAGAAGTTGCTGAAACAAGAATATTGATAAGTAAAACTTATCAGGAAGAAATAAATTATACTTTAATCCAAATTTCTTGTAGAATATTAACTTTTTTGGTACCAGGCCTAGTTAGAAAAAAGGGAAACTGTTCTTCAGAAAGCTGTGGTGAAGAAGAATAGTGAAGAGAAGGAATTACATAGGAGTTGGGTTCTCGAAATCTTCTTCCCAAAGCCTCAGGTGCCACAGATGAATAATAACAAGTTATCATAAATAATCAAAGTTTGGATGTTTTGCCAGTACCTGCTTGACTGCACATTCTCATCTTGCAGCCAGTGCAAAGTAATCTCCTATAAAAGTGTTGGGACAGTAGGTACATCAGGGTTATTAAGCACTGGTGTGGGTTTATAGGTTTCCTTTTCCTGATCTGGAACCTAGTTATTTTAAACTGAAGGCAGTTTCTTAACTACTGCTGGTGTTTCTGGCATGCACGTTGCTTGTACTTCCCCTTGTAGGACAAAGCACTTGTTACACACACTACTCATCAAGGTAGAAAAACATCTCAGAAGAACAGCACTTCTCATAATAATACCCCATAATGGACAGAGTATTTTATTTAGTCCTCTCTGCTGTGTTTTAAATAATTGTTCTCTGCCTTTTGCAATTTATTATGTTAGTACTGCTTAGAAATATTTGCTTTTATATTAATTTAATTTATGATTCAAGCAGAAGGGGCACCCTTGTGTTCTGTCACAGGCATCAGTGCCTTAATGTGTATCTAATGTAGGATCTTCTCAAATAACAGGGTTAGAAAAAGCATTTGGTTGGCTGCTAAAATCTGAAGGATATTGCATATTGCTTTTTGCTGAAAGCTTCTCTTCCAGCAAGCTTTCAGCAGCTTCCATAGCCAAGGTGCCTGAGAAAATGGCCTGAACTTGTTTTTCTGGTTACTGTCAGAGAACATGAGGAAGGCTTTTCACTAAAAATCCACTTTTTTCTAACGATGGTGGCCTAAAGAAACAAGGAATTCCATAAAGAGTTTTATTCCTTACAAATGGAGGAAGGGAAAAGCAATGTTGCTGATTAACATTAAACACTTTTCTGACCATAAATAATACTGATCTTTTTTCTTGCTCTCCTTTGACCTGTCATTTATTCTGTGTCTGATCAGTGGGAGTGCCAAACACCAGCAGTGATTTGTGAATTGTGACATGGCTTTTGAAGGCTGAGGATGAAGGAAGATGCCTGCTTGAGCCTCTTTCCATAATCAGTACCCATGTCAGTGCTGTCCTGTGCTGATTCTTTTCACTTTGTGTGTAACTTCCATTTCTTAATAAGAAAGGTAATGATAGCAATGCAAGTTGTTCTTAATCCTCTGCTCAGATCCCTTCTTCAGCATGCTGAAGAGACTACTTGCTTTAGAGCAAACATGTCAGCACCATCCTGCAGCCAGCCAAACATTTTTGTGCAGGAAATAAGTTTTCTCTAATACAGTCTCAGCAGACAGTGCACTGCCACTCAAATGAGGTGAATTTAACAGTACACAGCATTAGAGCAGCAGTCTACTTTTCCCTTTGCAGTGGTAAATCTTCACAGGAAGAGTGGTCCCTGAATCACAATTTAACTCCACTGTCAAAGTGCTGATTGTGCCAGATATGTTCTGTCTCCTCTGGGGGCATTGCCAGTGTAATCATACTGGGTTTGCCCTGAGATATACACTTTGCTTGTTCTCAGGTAAAGGACCCAGGCAGACCTCTAACCTTTTGATAGCAAGGACTGCACAGCAGGTAAAGCTGCTCAGACATCAGTAAGCAGCTATTTTTTGGGGGTTTCCTTCCCTCCTTTGTATTTTCTGCCCCTGCACAATGGAAAGCAAATTCCATACAATGCTGTTGTCTTATTTGGCCAGATGCTGGTATTTCCTCATGAGTAAAATCAGTATTGGTGAGACAAGGAATCCAATCCATCACATCTGCTTAGAGAGCTGGGATTGCCTCCTGTAACTATCATGGACCAACGTGGGATTAGGGAGGAGCATGCAGGCAGTGTGTGAATTTGAGCACTCTGTTGTTATCAATGTATGGGATAGAGGCCAAAGACCTGCTTGTTTTCAGACAGAGTAACAGCAAATGCTTTGCTCAAAGTGATTACTCTGAGAAATTCTGTTTCGAATTTTCTTGGAGCTAAGTTGTTTACAGCCTCACATCATTCTGGAAGCCACTTTAATAATGTGCAAAATACGTTTGGGTAGCTGAGTGAAATCAGGGGAAGGCACCAAGAAAAATCACTCCACAGATGGGAGGTCCCAGCTTGCACAAGGGATGCTAGGCAATGCATGTAATGCAATTCTCCATTTCCACAGTCACTCTGCTGGTAAAAAGAAGGATCCTCACCCTGGGAATGCTTGGACTCCTATGGGATATTGCAGGAGAACTTAGATCAGATTGGGGAGGTTAAGGAATCTCAAGTCAGACAACACACCTACAGAGGAAACTTCAGAAATGAAAATTATGGTTTAAAGTATGGTTTAGGTTCTGGGCAGAGAACTTCTTATGTTTTACTCTTGTTTTGACAATAGAAAGATGTAACTGAGACCTAACAACAAAAGGGACAACTCTCAGTAAGCTTTATTCTTTCCAAGAACCACAGCAGTGAAAGAACCCACCCTGCAGTACTCATGCTTCAGCCAAAATTTCCTCTGAAATATGGTAAGTTCCTGAGAGAGTGATCATTTACATGGAGTTTCTGCATGCTAGTGATGTGATTAAGAGGAATATTTTAGATGGGTGGGATTTGCTAACAAGGCCCAACATGTCAAACTTAAAATCCATTAATAGCATTCACATCATCTTTGTATTTCTACCAAATGGCAGATAGAATCCAATTTAGCCACTTTTATGTAATTTTTTTTTTAATCCATAAAAACTGGAGTCCTGCCATTATTCATCAACAAGGCTGGAAAAATCAGAGTAAACTGCTGAATACCATCAAACACTTGGCTCAAATTCATTTTGGAAAATAAACAGCTCCAACTCCACTGCCAGCATGAACTAAAATTGTGCTTTGTTTTTAGCTGAAAACATGAAGTTGATCCATCTGAACTAGTAGTCAGCTTCCTTGCACATAATTTCTCACATCATTACAGCTCCTGGTCTATACACACCTACTCACAGATAAGCCTGTGTTGTTTAGTTTTGCTCTGAGGAGGAGTGATAGCAGAACCACAGCTTAGAAAATCTTCCTGGTTTCTCTGTTTCTCAAATTTTCCCATTTTTTTCAGTGGAAAGTTGAAAATGTGAAGGTGATTTCATTGCACGTGTACTGAATGGGTCACCCTTAAATACAATTTTGATAAAGCAATAAAGATTAAATTGTTTAATTAATTACATCTTGCCAGAATATGCAGGTAATTACTGTCTCAGACATTTCAATTAAGTTCTGATATTACTAAATATTTTCACAGGTTTTATCATCATGGGATCAGACAGTTTGTACACTTGCTTGGATAGAAATAACATGCTGGGGAGGATTTTTCTTTCCAGGGTTATTCAGGCTTCTCTAAGGGTTTTTTAAATGCAATATTGGAGAGTATAATTGCTGTCTCTGTGCACATTGCACGAGTGACTCTGTGTGAGAGCACTGCTCAGCTGTGCCAACACTGCAAGGTAAAATAGGCTAAGCAAATAAAAATGTCAATAAATAATAAGCTCCTCCAAAGAACAAGCCAGCAGCATATTAAAGGTAAGTGTTCAGGGGTTACTCAGTGCAGTGCCATCAACATACCTGGTTTGGGCTGGGAGGGGGAAGAAGGCTTTGTGATAACCCACAGGCACTGCTGTAACATCACTTGTGCATTTAATTACTTCCTGTTAACCATCAAGCTCTCTGCAGTTTTGATTCTGCAAAGTGCCTCCAGCATTCCAAAAACAGCTTTGAAGATTTCTCCCTGGCTAACAATCCATCAGTTTAATTAGTACACAAGATAGCTGACGAGATGAGCAAGTACATTCCCAAATAACTGATGTGCCAGTTTTGCAGCAATAAAATCCTCACAATCATCCTCCTCCCCACCATTTACTGTAAATCAGAAAATCTGAAATTTGTGTCTCAATCTAAAGGAAGAGGGGAAAGCAAACAAAACTAATAAGTTGTTTTACTACAAGACTCAGGTCATTAAAAAAGTAATGAAACAAAGAATAGTAATTTAGAATTTGATCGAAAGTTGATCTTGACCATTTATGGCCAGTTTATTACCTAAATATCTTCAGAAATTCTGGTCTCAGCTTTCAGTGCTCTGGTCATTTTTCATGTCTTGTATTTGCAACAGCCATTTTTTATTTTCCTTTCCTTAAAACGAAACCTTGCATAGGCACACAAGTGATGGCAACTTGGTTGTGTGGCTTTCAGTGCCACTCGTGCCAATTAGCTGTGCAGTAATTAAACCATTTTGCAAACTGCACACATGCTGCTTTTGCCTTTGGTAAAATTTCAGCATCCTTCATGCCTAGAGGAGAGTTCACCAGCAACACCTGAAGTATGCAAACAAAGCAAGATGACTGAGTATAATTCAGCAGTAGACATGATTCTCCAGCTACTTGGGCTGCCTTTTAGAAAAAGCTCCTGGCAATAAATCTTGGGCATGTGGGACATCTCATTCTCATGCTAAAATTGCTTTTTTCACTTTCTGTCACTTTTTCACATAGTTTCTGTCTCAGAATTGATCTCAACTGTGGAACATTCCAGATCTCTTAGCACCCCACTTAGTGATGAACTGAAGAACTGACTCAGCACATGGAAGATTCATAGTATCTTTATCAAAAGTGAAGATTTTGATAATAAGTGTCAAAGCAATATTTGTCCAACATGCAAATGAAATTATATAATGTCTGCAATGTCACTTTCTGAGTGCGCGAATATTGGAAACATCAGTTGAAAGTTCTGATGAGGCAGACTTACTTTCTAGTCCTTTAAGAACTCTTGTATATTTAAACCAGGAATATCTAATGGCTTCTAGTAGTTCAAGCATGGCAATGTTTGCTGGTGCAAATTAGGTGCTGCAGCTTTGCAACTGTGTAGGCCTGGAAGAACTACAGGTAAAGGTGATCCTCTGTGCCCTTCTTCACTGTCTGTGCTTCTCTCAGAGGCACTGGCAGCCTTTCTGGTTTTAACCATGTTCATGTGTGAAACAGCAAAATTTTTGCTTGTAGGAAATCACTTGTCTAAGGTAAAAGTGATAGCTTAAGGAATTGATGTAAAAGAGCAACTTTAAAAGAAAAAAAAATTGCTGTAGTCATGTCCCAGCCTCAGTTACTGTAGAACTGCATTTTAGGGCACTCACCACTTTGTTAGACTAAGCCTTTCTTGAGGTACCACTAATCCAGGATCTGGTTTTGCCACAGTTTTTTTCTTCTCTGGAGTATAAAACTGGAATATCAGTATTAAGAACATTTTCAACCACTTCCTGAAATTGCTTTGTAAGGCAAACTTTCCTTGGCCACTGTTTATCCTCAGCCATGGCTCAATTTCTTAAGAGTTTGTGGAGATTTTTACCACAGAGGAGCCTGTTTCAGGTGCCTGGAACAAAAATATCTTTCTGATTCAGATACTTTCTAATACAGGCACTGCATCAACCTGAAAGAGATTTACACAGAATCCCAATTATTGCCCTCTTGTCCTTCTCTCAGCCCTCTCCTCACCGCTTCCTCATCTCCCTTCCAATCCAACAAAATGTTTGGCTAGCTGGGAGGTGAATTCACTTGCCATTTCCTTGGCTGGGATGATAACTCCCCACGGCACAGCAGTAACAAAAGAGAACAGCACAAAATGGAATTGCTTGCAAGTCCATAAGCAGAAAAGAGACTTTGGGAATTCCCAAGGGCACGAGCCAGCTTCCCTGCCCCAGTCTGTCAGGAGCAAGTGCAACAGCATTAGACCTGTCAAGGGATGGCTGGGCAAACAAGGAGATCACTCATCAGTGTCAGAGAAAAGATTCTCAATTTGACAGCAAAGCAACAAGAAGAATAAGGATGAGTTGATAATGGAAGTGCATAAGCAGCACTTGTGGTGATGGGAAAAGCACATGGGAATGACAATGAGCTGCTGTCAGCTTCTCTCCTCCACAGTGATGGGAGGGAGTGAGACTTGGGGTTTTATAATGACAGGTTAGGAAATGTTCCAGGCTATGAGCTGCAGAGAGTCAAATCCCCTGGAAATTCGAACACCATTAAATCACCCTCATGGTATCTGCGTGTCCAAAAAATATTTGGAACGGTTTCTGCAAGAAGAAGGAATGCATGAACCACAGGCCACCCCATAAGCAGCAACATGGACTTTCATATGCAGCTAATATTTTAAATTCTAGAAGCAAACTCACCAAATTCTACCTAGAGTCCTACCTGTAAAATTGATCTTACCCAGCCAACAGATACATCAATGTAATAAACTTATCTTAGCATCAGAGAATTTTATTAAAGTGAAGAGAAATCAATTTAAAGGTCTACAGTCCAGTGCAATACATTCAGCTAAACAAATTCGGCAGAAGTGATGCTGTCCCATCAAAATGAAAACCTCCTCCACAAATTAATTTTAAAAGAATTCATGGCAGTATTCTTATGATTTGAAGAGCCTATCTGGTATATAAAACCCCCAGATTTAAAAGCTGCTTCAACCACAACCTAGTAGACAGCAAACTCCAGTCCTGAGCAGGGACTCAAATCTTTTTTCTTCCTCTTGCTCTGGATAAAGCTAATTCCCACAAAACCTTACATCCCCATGTGTAAGCCATACCACAATGACAACAAGATTCAAGTTTGAATCTGTAAGATCAGAACACACAGAATGAACAAGTTCATTACAACCCAAGAGTCTATAGGGAAAAATTAATTTACTGATGGATTACAAATAGTTGCTGTCAACATGTTTTTCATCAGTTTGTGAGAAAATCATCTTGGAACACAAGGCTGCACCCTGGGAATAAATTTTTCTGTAGGCTCAAGACTCCTGTAACTTCTTTATTTTGTAACTGCAGACTGGAAGAGGCATGGCTCAATGCTAACTTGTTAGAGATCTTTCTATTTCTTGCAGTGATAATACCTTTATGCCATTTAATTGTGATTTGTATAACATCACATGCCATGACATTTTTGGCAATGTGTCTGTCCAGTGTCCTGGATATAAGTGCCAGGATTCATGACTTTATCTTTAAAGCTACATGTATAATTCTAGAGATAACCTCCAGTCATAGATGTGTCTTATGACAAAGTGTTTCTGCATGTAGACTAACAACCAAATATGCCTGAAAGCTGAGTCCCAGGAGGAGCTGATGCTGCCAGGAAATGCTCAAGGAAGGGCCACAAAACCCAACACTAATTCTTGCATTTAATTTGGAGGTCAAGTGAATTTGTGTAACTTCTGAGAAGTTGTGTTTTGTGGTCTTGAATGTCAAGTTTCACATGGGATAGCACAGATGGGATCTTTTGCATACCAATTCCAGGTCTGAAAGAAGTTGGAATAAAGATCAAGACTGATGTAGCATTACTAAGTTCACTTCTGGCAGATTACCCAGCTAATGCTATTCTGCTGCCAGTGAGACTTGGTCAGAAGAATACTTATTGCTAAAAAAGATCATTTGGTCTATGAATTCCGTATTTTTGCAAGCAATTATAAAGTAGAGTTAGGTTAAAGATTGTGTTACCTTATTAGCATTACCCTTACCGTCACCCTTACCAGCTACAAATTGGCATTAAAAGTTTCAAGGCTTCTGGTTATGGATGAGAATCTTGACTTCTTGCACCCAAGACCTGGAGCTCTTTTTACTGTAGTTAAAGTGGTGTCTTGGGCTGTAGTCCTCAAAGTCACCACTGGAATTTGCTACAATTTGAAATCCACACCATTCAGGATTGTTTCGTGCTCTGCAGCAATGACTGTGCTGGCTGACTTTGGCTCATTCTGATGTGAGGCAATGTACAGGCACCAGGACAAAGAGACAAAATGTTGTGCTATCTCCTGGTCAGTCACTTCCATCTCGTTCCATCTCTTTTGGAATGAGTCACAGTGCTGAATCCCTCCAGTGTATCTGGCAGTTGGGCTCTGGTGCTCAGAGAAAATTTTAAGGGGAGAGTAGAAAAGGTGCCATTGAAGATGATGATGGCAGAAGACAGCATGTCTCTGTGGACAGAAAATAAGTGAAAAAGAGAAAATTTGTCTTCATGGCAGTTTTGCCAATGAGTGATAAAGGACCTTGGGCAAGTTGAGGCATCTGACAAAAGAAACTGATAAGAAGGCAGAAAGTGGGGCCAGGCTCACAGAAATTCTGACTCGCAGTCTCTACTGCATTCCTTTTCGGTGACTTGGATGTCATGGGTGATACTCTGTAATGAATTAGAAATAAGTGGATTGCATTTATCTCTTGTGGACTAACACTGTATCTGCACAGTTGCCAGAGGCTCCCTGCAGTGATAGGTAGCACCTGGACGTGCTTGATAACGACATCTTAAAAGATTAAAATGAAGATGTGAATGAGACTTCACACAGGCTGTTGGAAGGAAAGGAGGAATTGTCATGAATCTTTCCAAGGTGCCAAAAAGTCCCACACTTGTGGTGTGTTTGTAATAGGACTGAGTCTGAGCTCAGCTCAGCTTAATGACAAAGCTTAATGACATGTCTAACGTGGAATCTGTAGGAAGTAAATGTCAGGGAGCTGCAGGTAAGGTGGGTGAACTCAAAAGAGCATTTGTGCTGTAGTTTCTTCCCATTCCTTTCTCTCTCAGTGTAGCTATGAAACACCAACTGTGCTTTCAGTGCCTCAGATGGAAAGGTTGCTGTCATCTGCAAGGTCTGTGTGCATTATCAGTGAGTTGTGTTTCAGCCTTGGACACTCCTGTGCTAAGAGCTGGGAGAGAGCTTTGCTGGTACCAGCCTTGGGATCCCCTGGAGCTGCACCCCTGTGTGTGAGCATGGAACAGGAGGTGCAGATACCTGAGGCATGTCTGCCTACCTCCCACAGCTCCCAAAACTTGGCTGCAGTAGCTGCTGCTTTGACAATGAGATCATCTTTTGTGTTTCTCAGCTTCTGCTGCCTTGCTGGTTCCTCAGTTCAACTCACTTTCAGCAGTTAGTGCTTGTACTGTTTTCAGAGCTCTGTTTCATTTCCTGGGTCTTCTGTTTCCTGCTTTCTAAAGTGGAAGTGCATATTTCTTTATTGAGAGTAACTCATTAAACTTTTCTGAAAAAGATAGACGTCAGCGTACAAAGTTTTAAAATGGTACAATGAGAAGTTTAAAGGGAGATTAATTATCTTATTCTGTGATCCTGGTCATTAATAGACTAGAAATATTCTCATTATTGATGTCTCTGAACAGCAACTATTCCAGGTATGATGGAGTGCCCCTTGGAAAATGCATCCAGCCCACAGATGACAAAATGGTGCTGTCACTGCAGGCAGCAAAGCTGACTTGGCAAGAGGCTTCTTTTGTGCCACAGATCTTCTGTTGATCCCTGGAGTTTTGTTAAACACTGCAGTTCAGAGGTGTAATTTTCATGTTAGGCCACCCCTGTTAGGCTGGCCAGAGTTGGTAATACTGACCTGTGGCAGTGCAGTGCTGCTACTGACATGGATAATTAGCTGCCACAGTCATTGGTGTTCTCCAAAAGTAGAGCATTTGGTGAGCCAGTGGATCTGGAAACCCTCTGGTCACCTCTGACCTTCTGTTCTGTATAAATATTTGAGGTATGGTTATCATAAAGCACCGTGGCTTGCCTCTGCTGGAAAAGAAAGTTTCTGAGGGTAAGTAAATGAACAACATATAAACTTAAATATAACCCATTTTTCCACCATAGCTTTGTTTCAGAAAGCACATTAAGTTACTGTCAAGGGAATAGCACACAGAGAACCAGTTTTATTTAGTTAGATTAATTCCATTTTAGTATTTCCATTAGCCATTTTAAACTTGGCACTGCAAAGTAATAAAATCCTCCAAATATTGACAGATAGAAAAGTAAATGCCACCCAACCACGACAAGCCGTTTTTCAGCCAACCTCCTAGAGATAGAAAGACTGCTATCATAATTTATTTATATATTAATAAGGCACATGATTTTTATCACTGGTTATTCCCTCCTAGCAATTAAGGCAAAGCTGATAAAATCTTTGCTAAGTCAACGTTTTTGATAACTTTAAAAAATTCGTAGCTAAAAATCTTTCTGGGCTGCAGACTGGGAAGAAAAGGATAAAGCTTCTCTCGTAGGTTGTGCCACTGGCTCAGCCATGGAGGTGTGGGGACTCCTGTGGGCCCCACGAAGTTGGTCTGCACCTGGGAAGCTTTTTCTTCTCAATATTTCATGTCAGGGAAAAATAACAAAAGACTTCTTTGCTTCTTCAGGTTGTTTATTGTATTTTATCAAAGGTTCAGGAACAGCCTCTTTGCTGCTTCCAGGTGCATAATGGCTGCAGAGACTTGGTGTACAGAGATTATATAGTTTTTATCATCAAATAGGAAAGTTCTACATATATTATTTTGATTTTTCAATCCAATATCTATCAATATTGTTAGCATGTCTCTTCTAAACTAGATTCTTTCTACCAATCAATACATGATAGGAACTGAGGTCAGAGAAGAAAGGAAGGAGAAGGAGAAGGAGAAGGAGAAGGAGAAGGAGAAGGAGAAGGAGAAGGAGAAGGAGAAGGAGAAGGAGAAGGAGAAGGAGAAGGAGAAGGAGAAGGAGAAGGAGAAGGAGAAGGAGAAGGAGAAGGAGAAGGAGAAGGAGACACAATCACTTCTTCAGCAATATTAGGGAAGTAGTTAGTAATCCCAGTTTTGTAAAATGTGCACAGTGTTTTGCCACACGTCAGTGTCTGTAAAGTTATACCTCTGTCCCTTGACAACAAAACTTGTGGCTCAAATAATGTGAGGTGTCTAAATAGAAATGAAAATCCTGGGCAAACCTTACAGAATATTACACACTTTCCAGCTAAGCAAGGCCCCCAGCAGCAGCTAAAAGTGGTTTGGTGTGATAGGGCCAAAAAGGATGCCTTTCTTAAGTCTGTCTTCACTACACAGCCATGAACTCCATAGCAGAACTGAGATATACTACTAAAACCAGTTGTTTTAGCTGTAGGGAATTTTACAACTGTTGCTCATTTTAACCTGTTAATTCAGCCTTTCCAGCTACATTTCTTAGTAAAAAACAGGAGTTTTGTTAATGTATGCAGCAATATTAGATTTCCTAATGATTGTTATCATTCCTAATTGTAATGAATTTTTTAGAATTTTGCATTCAGTTCTGCTATCCATTGTATTTTTAGGTTTTAATCGATTTTTAGGTTTTTATCCATTTTAAGGTTTGCTGTAAAAGATCCAATGGTTTCATGTAGAAGGGGAAGAAAAGCATAAGAGTGCCACCTCACTGCCCTAGAAACAATCTTTTTTATAGTTCTCAACACACTGAATCCTAAATTATCTCAGCAACCATGCTGACTTTTTACACTGCACTAATGAAACTCTGTTTAACCTGCAAATCTTATAACTAGTAAAACCAGGTTATATTTTCTTAGCCAACACAGAATTTCATTAAACCACTGCTCTGTAATTTACTCTTAAGCCGCAGTAGCTCAAGTCCTGTGGAGTTTTAAATCATGGTATGACTTAGGTTCAATGAAACAAAGTGAATGAAGTGCTAATTTGTTAACTGTGTGGTTCATCTGAGTACTAAAACACAATGAAGCATGCTTTATTCCATCATACCAGGCTACCTCAGGGGGGTTCTGATGGTCTCATGCCTTTCACCACCCAAGCAGCATCACAACCTACACCAAAGTGTGCCCAAAGGGCTTCTCTGCAACTGCAATGAAGGTTTCTGTCAATTGTTTTCATTCTAAGAGATGGACTGTTTTCTTTTCACCGTGCTTTGAAAAGTGTGTTCAGTAGACACAAATCCAATTTAATGTAGCTGTCTATAGGGACAGAGTATCATGTGATCAAAGTAGAAATCATCCTTGTTTTTCGTTTAGCATCGTTTCGAAATGTTCTGACTTCGTTCTGATACAAAGAAATGAAAAGAGGGGTGTGGAAACCCAGGAAGATTTTTAGGCTTTTCTAGCTGTCAGATTCTTGCAGCACCAGGGAACTTCTGTAGGTTCCCAGGAGAAGAATGTAAATAATGAAAGATGTTTTGGTAAGGTGCTCTCCTTGACCAATGGAAGAGTTTTGTCTTTGTTTTCATATTTGTGAGACTGTGCTGGAGACACAGTTAGTCACACAGGCAGCGATGATTGCTCCAGCTAACATGGCTGGAGGGAGAAAAAGCTTGCTCCCTGTTCTTGATGTAAATAAAGCCTTCTGAAAAAAAATTCTATGAAGGTGGAGTCATTTTGTGTACAAGCCCTAGCTGTTAGGGCCTCATCTTTGCCACAGAGGGGCTCAGGAATAAGGCCATACTCTCTCCAGTGAATCAGGGAAAGGTGGGTGATACAGGGATGATATTGTTGCTCTCTCCTTATGTTGGTGTCCTCCTCAGGATTAGAAGATACACCAGGTCCAGTATCATCGCAGGATGTGTGTGTGGTACAGTGCTACAGAGAAAGTGTGAGAAAGGCATCAAACAGGACCTGCAGCCATCTGGGTTCCAGCCATGTACAGCTCCCTTGGCCTCAAAACCAGGCTGGAATCTGAAATGTGCAGTACCATCTCTCGTTTCAAGACCTCTGTCTTCTTCACCCACCTCAGTAGCTCTGCTGCTGCCAGCTGACCAAAGACCTTTTTTAATTACTTTAATAATTGTGAAGCCTGGTCTATCATGTTCTAACAGTATGAGTACTCAGCCATAGTTGCACAACTGTTACCGTCAGGTTTCTTTCTCAGTGTTTGAAATGGCATCTTCTAATTGAAGAGCAAGGCTCAACAAGGCAAAGTATGTGTTGGCAAACTGTAAAAGCTATGATCTCATGATTGCTACGATCCCAAGTGGAATATTCTTCTTTGAGGTTGTCTTGATGCTGTTGTTGAAATAGATAACCATGAGAAATCTGGCAAGACGAATTTAGTTTATGTAGCTAAGCAATGAAGTCAACCTTCAGGTGACGAATTAAGACTCTTGAATGAGTTTTTCCCTCACAATATTTTCTGGAGGCTACTAGTGTTGTTTGTAAGGCAGATAACTTGTCCTAAGGCTCCCATCAGCTGGAGAACTGCTCCAAAATTCAGAGTAATGGCTCTGTTTTCAGAAGACTGTTAATCCCAGTATGTGATGTCTTCAATGCACTTTTGGCAGAATTGGAATCTGATTTTGCAGCTGCTTTTATACTAATGGATCTCTACTGTTCCTGAAATTGCATTGACTCTAGCATTTATTTTACTGCAGTATCTAGAATCTTCACTGTGGACATGCCTACTTTGCAAACAGAATAAAAGTATTGTTTGGGCTCCCAATGGCTCACTTTGGCTCTTATGCAACAAAACCAGCTGGAAAAATGCACACGCCTAGCTCTGGGGCCATTTTAAACTACTGAAGTAGTTTAATGCTTCGTTTCTGCAAAAGGCTGAAAGGGCATTTCTTGGCTGTGAAAAGGTGAAGAAGACCCAGGCTGAATAATGTATTTGAACTGGAAACAGTTGCTGTTGCATACCCCACAGAATACCCAACAGAAGGCAGTGATAACACAAATACTGTGTGTAGTTTCCAGTATTTATAGGAGGCTGTGCACCTACAAGGAAAATTATTTCCTTGGTGATGAGACCCCTGCAAGCCAAATGCCACCTATACACTATTGTATTAAAGTGACTGGCATGAAACTCTATTTACAGAGCAAGGAAGTGATTTGCTTGTCACATATCCATCTCTTCAACTAGAGGTTTACTGGTGCACCAAATTGCCCCCAGGGTTGTGACTGTCACCAGGAATTCTAGTTGCAAATCATTCTGGAAACAAATGTTTGAGCCTTAAAATCCCAGGAGGCACGAAAACCTATGGTTTAGTCATTAGAGCTTCTAGCAGCCACTGAAGTGCCCAAACCATCTCTATTGTGATGCACAGTACAGTGTCTCAAACTGGGCAGATACAGATGCCAAACTGGGCACACACAGATCCAAACTGGGCACACACAGATCCAAAATGGGGACACAAAGATCCAAACTGGGCACAAACAACCCCAACTGGGAATATACAGATCCAAACTGGGCACGCACAATCCAAACTGGGCACACATCATGCCAAACTGGGCACACACAGATCGAAACTGGGAACACACAACCCAAACTGGGAACACAGATCCCAAACTGGGCACACACAACCCAAACTGGGCACATACAGATCCAAACTGGGCACACACAGATGCCAAACTGGGAACAGACATCCCAAACTGGGCACACACAGATCCCAAACTGGGCACATACCGATCCAAACTGGGCACAAACAACCCAAACTGGGCACACACAGATCCCAATCTGGGCACATACCGATCCAAACTGGGCACAAACAACCCAAACTGGGCACACACAGATCCCAATCTGGGCACATACAGATCCAAACCGGGCACAAACAATCCAAACTGGGCACACACAGATCCCAAACTGGGAACAGACATCCCAAACTGGGCACACACAGATCCCAAACTGGGCACATAGAGATCCAAACTGGGAACACAGATCCCAAACTGGGCAGTGGCCATCAGCTAATGTCTGTAACAAAGGTTGAGTCAAAATCAGTCTGAGGCAATGGCCAGACTGAGGGCAATGGGGGGAGGAAAAAAGAAAGCACCAGTTTGCTTTTAAAAGGAAACAACCTGGTTCCTTAAGATGCTGGACAAAGAAAAGAGACCTAAATGAACTGGAAATTGTTTCCAGCACACCTGAGAAATGACTAAGCTGTTTCTGCTCTCACTGCTCTGCCCTCAACACCAGCTCAAAGCAGGATTTCTGTCCAGGGACACTGACAGGACCCTGGCAGAGTGAGGCAGGGATGGCAGGAACAGCACACCACATGTACACATAAACTGGGTCTGAAGTTTATGGCTGCTCTGGGGAGGTGTGAGTTGAACCCACGTTTAGGCAAATAATACTGATAAGCTGACCTGACTTTTTTATCAATGTTGGAAGCTTGTTGCTTTTATTTTCTTGCTGGTTGACACACGTCTGCATCAGATGCTGTTAGGAAATAGTTTTCAGTAGGGTTTTGGAATATGTACACATACACATTGACCTACTGAGCCTTTCACAAAGGGGAGGAAGTTGTACTTAAATTGTACATCAAATACATGAAAAATAGAAGGAATGAGTTGGATGTTGGCCAACCTATTTCCTATTACCAACATCCACTTTCCAGCCTTCTGCAAGAAGTGGGGCAGGGGCATGAAACACTCCTACTTTTGTTCTTTAAGGCAGTTCTTCTCAGGCTTTGCCAACAAACAAGGTCAGCTTGCAACCTCTTTAACATCTGAATTATGTCAGCAGACAGCCCTGGCCAGAATAATTTATAACAGAACTTCTCAAATTATAAGGCCTTTGTCCAAAGCCTGTCTATTACAACGTTGGTTTGGTGTTGGGGACTCAGTGGGGTGTTTATCTTTAAAAGCATTGGTTTGTAGCTGCTTGAAACAAACAGGAGCCCACGGCACTAGCGCAACACTAGAATTTTTAAATCAGTTAAAAATTACTTGACATTTAACTTAAAAAAAAAAAGCAAGACCATTAGTTCTCTAATTGCTTTCTTAACATTATATGTTTGATACAAAGCTCATTGACATTACTTTGACTTTCTCTTAAAAAATGAGTTTATGATTGGGAGTTAAAAGTATTTAAGCATAACTAAAATGGAACTAAATGACAAAAGAAAGGAAAGATTTAAATTCTTATAATGTGGGATGGAGGTGTTAAAAAAATCATCATAGTGATTAATAGCAGGAACAGAGAATCGGCTGAAACAGAATTATGAAATTAGTCCTTTTTGTCATTTCCTTTTTATATTTTCATAACAAAAATGTTCTGTAGATTCTAAGCATAAGAAACAAAAAGGATGCTATGGAGCTAGTATATTACTACAAGTATTGCAAACTTGCAACAAATTTTATAAAAATCTTGTGAGACTGACGTGAATTTTAAATGTGAATTTGAAGGCAGCCAGCATAGGTAGCACATAATTTGTTGGCCTCTCTGTGGGCAAAGGGAATTACAGCACATAAGAGCACAATGGGCTGAAAAGTAATCCACACCTTTGCACACCTATGTGAAAATGCCTCTCCTTTTCCAACGCAGATTGAGGTGGAATTGCTGTGAGAAGAATCATTAGCTTTATACAGCCTTTCAGAATTAGTAGATTAAGTATTTCACTAGAAAGGTTGAGTGGTACTTGCTTGCAGTTTGCCTTTTTTTCCACGAATATGACAATAACAATAATATAACAATATAACAATATTCAATACTCTTAATTGAGATAGAAACAAAGGAAAGAATTTTTTGCATAGATGTAATACATTGTCTCATATTTTGTTTTACTGCAACTTAAGCTGTCAAAGAGTATGGCAATGACAAGTCCCATTGCACAGAGGACTCTATTTCTGCTGTAAAGAATTACTGTATCATTAACCTTTTAATACCTTATAAGAAAACCTTTTGAAGGAGATCAAAGTAGGTACATCTTGGATTCTCTCTCTAGTTTCACTGTGAATATCTGCTGTGAAATCTCATGAGTCACTTCAGATGTTACAGTCATTTCCTCTGCTTGGTATTGGTGGTGCCAATTCACACATCCTCTTTCTGTCTCAATATCTGCACTGTTTCTGGTACTTTTCCTGGCCCTTCCCATGTGAAATGGTCTAGTATTCCTCCTAATTCCTACACAATTCAGATGTAAAATGGTGAAAACCAACAATCCTCTTCAATGCACAACCTGTTTGTTCACCAGAGCATTGATGTATTTAGCCTTAAGTTGGTCTGAGGCACTAATGATGCCTTAAATGGCTAACTAGAAACAGAGACCAGACAGGAATAAAGGAATAAAGGAGGGATTGATTGGAAAGGCCTTCAGAGGTCACACTCTGGGCTCCAGAGGCTCCTGCCTCAGTGCATCCCAAAATGGACAATGACAGCTCCCGAGTTCTTCCCACTTTGATATCAGCATCAATTGCCCAAGCAGAAGCCAGGCAAGGATGGAATTTGCCCAAGCTTGCCCCCCTCTCCCCAAGATGAAGGTTTGCAGTTGTTGGGCCCAGGAGGGTCTGGGTGTCCTTGGAGAGCGAGCTGGAGAGGCTTTGTTATGTCAGTGTGAGCATGAGAGAACAGCACTGAACGAGCTCCAGGGAACTGCAGAGTTACACTGGACACTGCAGGGCTGGGAACAGAGAAAAGTTCAAACCTAAAGCATCACTCCTTTATAATTAAATATTCTATTTTCTTTGTAAGAAGTGCTGCTTGTAATGAATTGCAGATAGAGGCAGACTTTGGATAGCCTGAATTATTTGTAGCAGCCTTAGTTTACAAACAGCTTTACTCTGATATTCTCTTTCCAAAGAGAATTTTCAGATCGAGCCTTTAAAGGGACAATCTGAAAATGCACCCATATTAAATTTTGAGCACAGGTAGAGCACATCTATACCACATCAACAGGAATTTCTCTGTGTTGCTTTCCTGTTCATCATGCTTAAGAGTCCTCGCTTCAGCTTTGATGCTTCAGTGTTTGGATGAAATAACTGGATAAAACAGTGCAAGTATCATTTCCTCACCAAAGGAGAGAATGTCAGCTTCAGACAAGACAGTAAATGGAGATCAAATTCACCTTCCAACACTGACATATACTGACACATTCTGGGAAAGCATTTCCTGACTTTTTCACTTCTGGTGTCATTTCCCCTCACAGAAGCTTGAGAGAAGAATCTTGCTGCTTAAACATGTAAAACTATCTCACCATGCCAGTGGAGAGACCTCAGGGTTTCTGCTGCAAGGAGAGCACCACACTTTCCTCACCACACCATGAGGCCTTTGTAAAACTGCACCTGCAGTAGAAGAACCAAACTCCACTCATTCCTCAGTCTTTATCAGGGCCAGCTTTTAGGATGCTGTATTTAATGTCAGAATCAATAAAAGCTAAATATCTTGTGATGAACCTAGATGCTATTAAACACCTTTTCCTCATTTTATCACTTTTTTTAAACATCGTTCTAGTCAGAAGTAGAATCTGTTTCTAGTCAGAAATAGAATAAGTGAGGGAATTGCTCTTAGTATTTAAATTGACAAACAGGTAAGGGTCTTGAGTATTCAAATTATGAAAACAATCTTTACAGCCTGTAGTATGAAATCTCATGACAGTATTTCAAGACCTTGTTTTAAGGCTGTTTCACTGAATAGCTGAAGAAAAAAATGTTAAAAACAAAACATAGGCAGACAAGACTTAATTCATGCAGGAGGATGAATTACTGTCATACAAAAAATAAATGTAAGTAGTGTGAGATATGTAAACTTACTTTTAATTAGCATCAAAAACTGCAGATATAACAAAAATTAGAATAGATGGTCAAGTGAGTGATAGGTGTACAATGTAATGCTTGTGGTGAGAGCTGAGCTTCAAGGTGTGCAGTACAGCCACTGAAACAATTTAAAAGAGGCCTTTTTGCAGCAGAAAGAGATGAAAAAGTGTAATTTTTGTTTATCATATGTTGAATTTGGCATCATTTTGACAAAGCCCTATAATTTCTCCAAAGGCCACCTTTCACCTAAGGCCTTGTTGTATTCCTTGGAAAGTTCTTGGAAAAATCTTGAGATGTCTTTAAAAGTCCAGGATTTCAAATAAGTTATTTATTTGCCTGACTTTTAAATTAATCTGCATGTAAACTTCAACCTCTTTTCCAAAACTGCAAAGGCTGGAAATGCACATAAAATAAAATGTAATGTGATTATGCCCCAGCTCTTGGCAACAAGGAATATCTCTCAAATAATGCAGTAATCATTCCAGAAGTGAGAAGTTATGGGTAATCTCATTGATTTTCTATTTCTATAATAATTGAAAGCTTAGGTGAAGTGAAAAGACTTGGAAGTGTGTAATGTAGACAAAGGAAGAGCTGAGTAAGGATTCCTGCTTTTTTGGGCCACACTCCTGATTTGTCAGGCACAGATGAGTGATGCTGCATGGACAGCTCAGGTGAGATTTTGAATAACGTGGTTTTCCCCTGTGATGGTAAAAGATTAAAAAGATCCAGATGCAATTGAAATAATTTTGAAATGGCTATTTACTAAATTGTGAAATCATAGTAAACTATTTCTTGTTAGGTTTCTGGCTGATCAGGAATCCTCTGTTCTGGGTCACTCAATAGGAAGAAGAGCTCATACAGTGTGTGTATGAGGAGCTGTGAATGCCTACACAAAACAGATGGGAGACACTGGTAAGTAAAAAATTGAAATTAAACCATATGCAGTAGGTATTGTGTTTTCATCTTAATAGTTGTGTATTATCCTATGAATCTCAAGATGCTCTATCCAGGGAAAATAATAATAATTCTAAGCAGGCCTGGAAAGAGCTTCTAGAAACCAAAGCTTGAGTATAGATTGTGCTCTTTGCAGAAGCACAAGAAGTGAAGTGAAGTTTTGTGACCTGGTCCTGAGAGCACTTAAGCATAGTTCAGCTCTTCTATGTAATCCCTTTGAAAGTCACTCTGAAATCATCGAGCTGGAATACTTGTTAGTAGTAGTAAGTAGCTTATTAGGCTACTAAATTCCTCTTTTCAAGAGGATTAGAACATGCTAACTAGAGCTTGTGTTCTAGGCTTGTGGTTTCTAGGTAGCTTGCCCAAGTTTTGATTGAAGTCTCCTGAACATGGGAGATAATTTTCAATTTTAAATATGTTGTTGCCCTTATTACAATTAAAACTCTCTTGGTAACTATCTCGCAGGTATTTTTAGCTTTCCTATCACTGCATTTCAGAATAAATCAAGCAGAGGATTTCAGGAGGAAACACAGCAAGCAAAGTCCTCTTGGACAATCCTTTGGACAAGGGAACTTATACAAACTAGGCTACAAAATTATATTTAACATCTTGACAACTCGTGGAAGCAATTAAAGCAAACAAAGCACATCCATTAAGAAGTCACAAGCTAGATCAGATGAACTAAGAGCACATTACAATATGCTGTGGGAAATTGTGAGCTTCTTCTCCTGAATAAATTGCTGCTCTCTTCCTTGTGCCTTCCTCAGCAATGATTTCCTGGGTAGGAAGCATTAATTGGATTGTAGGTGTACACACATCCCTCAGTGGATGTTTCCCTACAAGATAAGGTTTGGGGGATTTTTATAAAAACAATTCTGTGGTTCTGTCCGTACTCTGGTTATCCCTAACTTTCCAGCCATTCCTTGTGTCTTGTTTTTTCAGCCTTACCCTGTCCAGTTACCAGGATCCTAATGCTGCAGTAACATCCACTCCCTTTTAGGGCTGTGGTGATTGGCCTGGCAGAGTCACATAAAGAAACAAATCCTTTTTTCTGTTAACAGGAGCAGAACTGAAAGCACAGAAAGAACTGCCCAGCCTCAGTGCAGCACCTTCCTAACGATGGAACTGCTCTCAAAAAGACTGCAGTAACTGACAGAAAAAGCTTTATCTTCTCTTTCACAAGAACTTTTAAACATCCCTTTAAATAAAAGCTTATCTGCTAATTGGTTTGACCCCCAATTCACCTGTTCATTAAAGGAATTCATCGTTTTTGCCCAATCTGATGGTGAAAAGGTATAGGTAATGCTCACCTGAGAGTGTGAATTTGGTTTTTTATTCCAGGAACCATGCTGTTACATTTATTGTGAAACCCCTACAATACCATTAATAAAAACTGTTTTAAAGCTCATAAATCAAAAAGTGACTTTATGAGATATTTAAGGACAAGTCAAGGATATTAAAGTATCACTGAATATAGTAATTAAAAAAAGACAAAACCAGCTGTGCTTGCTTAAAGACTTGCAGAAAGGATTGATAATTATCCTGGCATTATAAGAGGTTGATTTCTACAAGGTTTGCATCTCTTTACTTTATATTACTTTGCACATATGACTTTGAGGTATTAGTTTTAGGCTAATTTTTTACTAGATTTCAGAATCTCATACTTGATGACAAGTCTGTACAAGCCTAAATAGGGTTGCAGTTCCCCAGGGGAGACCTCTTAGAAAAGAATTTATGAGGTACTACCTTAACTGGAATATTCACCTCATCTGCATCTCACAGAAACCTCTGGAGCCTGTCAAGCACAAGCTGCACTCTTACCAATCCACAGGAATGATGTTTGATAGAATTAACCCCCTGATGCTGAGTCTTCTCAAAAGAAGAGACAATTTATGTTGCCTGTGACACCATATCGATAAAGACAGTAAAGCTGGAAGAGCAGACCTCAGCTGCAATCAGAGGTCAGTGTCTTGCAACACTGGCCAGTGACAGCTGGGTAGAAGGAGAGAGATGTGTCCATGCCTGTGTGTGAGGGTGTGTAGGCTCATAAAATGGAACCAAAATGAAAAATCGGTTAAGTGGTCTGGAAACAAAATCCCAATTTTCTTTTTCATTTTCCATCGTCCCGTAGAAGTTCAGCTCTGTAGAGAAAATATATACCTACAGCATGCAGGGATAAATAGTGATATTCACCTTACCTTACCTGTGTCTGAAGGCTAACGCAGCTGGAAATTTTTTTGTTTCTTCTGGAGAAGAAACAGCCTTAAATATCAAAGTCCTGGAGGAAATCAGTAGAGATTCAGAGGGTGGGACTGATAGTTCTATAGAGCTTTTCAGATTAATGTTCATCTTGTCTGACCTTTGGTAGAGCTAAAAGTTCTCAAGGCTCCAGCTACTGTTCTTCAGCACTCAGAGCTTTCCAGCCACTCTGAAATATATTTGGTCTCTGGCTAAGTTGGTCCCAATTCTTTGCCCTGTACTGTATCCATGGAGAGTGGCCAATCTAACTGACTGAGAAATGCAATGAGCCCTTTCATGACAATTCTTCAAGTTACTCCTGAAAAATCTCCCTCATTAGAAGCCAACCCTAGCAGTAAACCTTGGGAACCTTTTGTGTGAGGTGGTGCAGTGTTTTTGTAGGGAAACACAGGGCAGGGCTGGCATTCCAGAATGCAACAGAAAAGCTAATTTCTTTATTTGTTACATGAAATCCCACGCGAAATTATTCATTAGCACAGCTGCAAGTCCAGCTCTCGGAGCTGTAAGAGCTCACACCAGTGACAGAGATCTCGAGCTAATAATGCACAGCACAGGTCTACAGTGCTGTGTGAGGGAGTGCAAGCACTCATCCAACTGCAGCAACACTCCAGCTCCTAATGTCATCCATATCCTTCGGGATATCTTGCCATTCTATCAGCTGCTCCCAGAGCTGATGTAAGAAAAGCAGATTTCCCATAAACATGATTATTCAGGAATTTGGAGACAACTCATCAAGCAACAGATGCTTCGTAATTCTTCCCTACTTTTGTCTTCATTTCTGTGCTTTGGGAACAAAAGGATTTGTTTTCCAAGTTCTCCAAGCACGCTTTCAACCCCAAAGCAGGTGGAAGACTGGACAAGTGACCTTTCCTGGGCTTCTAGCTACAAACATGTGGACACAAGCCCTGTGTGAGCTGAGATATGAATGAGAACTGCACGTTCAGTCCCTCATGTGCTTCCTCTAGCAGTGGGTGTGTCTCGGAGAGAGGAACTCCCCAAAGCACACGATTTGGTGTGTCATGTCAGGGGGGAGATGTTCTTCCCTGGACCCTGACTCCTGGCCCGGCTCTGTTCCTTTTTTCAGTGTCCCATGTCCCGAAAAGATGAAATGAGGCTTCTTTCTGCTGTTTCAGAGCTTGTTTATTTCTTGTTCTTATCAAAGTTTCGGAGGCACAGACTGTGCTGTGACCTCCAGGAACACGAGGGCAGAATGGCAATGGCTACCCAAAGCAGGTAGCTTTTATATCTATTATCAACCAGTTAGAAAACTTTACCTGTCTTATTTTGTTCCCAAAACCAGTAAATATCAACATTATTGATATGTCTCCTCTACACTAAATTCTATCTACCAATTAACAAACCACAGGAACTCATGTCAGAGAGAAAAAGGAAGAGAAGGAGAAGAGAGAAGAAGATGCAGAAGAAGAAGCCAACACCCCAGAATCTCCATGTTGGCTCTTTATAAGATATCTAACAAAACCTAAAAACTCCAACTCCACACTCTGTGGTGCACTAAACAAACATCTCCTCATTCCTTTGGTGTTCTCAGCTCACCCAGAATTGGGGATAAATGCTCCCACGAGCTTGGTTCACAGGCCAAGCCTTTTTTGAGGAGCTCTGAGGGTAAAACAAACAACGAGAGGAGCAGGAAAAGTTCCCAAGATTTTCCTGACTCCAACATGTCAGGCCTTATCAGCTGCTGGGCAATTCCAGTGAGGACAGAATCACTCGACTTCCTTACCAGAGCAGGACAATGAGTTGTTTCCATAAGCAAATATACCAGGGCTAGAAACGTGTTAAGGAGCCAAAGCAGGGAAATGTGGGACCTGCCTCAGTGCTCAGGGAGTGCCCTGAAGCTGCCCTGCAGAGCTGGCAGTGCCAGAGGGGTCACATCCCTGCCTCTGGCAGTGTTCTTGTCGCCCAGTTCCCTGTACAGCTCCAGCATGTGCCAGGACTTCTCACTGGCTGAAGGAGCCACTCCTCATCACTCCTAAAGTTCCTCTCTTGCCTGATGAAAAAAGAAGTCAGGAAAGAGAAGAGCTTTGGATCCTTCCAGGGATGACTGCCGGAGTCTTTATGAGCCATTTACTGAGGTGAGACTGTTTTCAGATTATTTTATTTCCCCTATTAGGTTTAAATTCAAAATGCATCAAAACCTGCTCGACGTAGAAAGAAGGCACCGAGGTGCCCATGGTTTGTGCCACTGTTGCCTTTCCCCACTCTTAAAATTATAACCAAAACACAGTTTATGGGGGAAAGGGGTTTTTACCTTGGTATTTATTTCAGGATCCTTGGATACAGCACTTGGTCCTGGTAGAATGCCCCAAAAATGCATGCACCCTGTCACACTGAAATACACACAATTATAGGCCTTGCTAATTAGCAGATCTATCAAAGATTCCCCAATGAGAGGCTGGAGTGAACCCCTCGTTGTGAGGAACCTTCCCCCTGGCTGGGCCTGTCTGAGGTTCCAAAATGTGTTCTGGAGAGGCCCTTGGTGTCTGGGGCTCCCAGGATGTTTGCTCTCCTGGTTTAACGGTGCCGTGGGGCTGAGCTGAGTTATCAGCCTTGGGAAGTCACAGTGTGCGGGCTAAAAGCACTGAGAATACATAAAAATTATATAAAAGGGTGTATAAGAGGGGTATAAAAGAAAAGGCAAAAATCATCCTGGCATCACGGCTCCTGCAGGGGCTCTCTGCTGCCATCTCCTGCCACTTCCTCGCACCTTGGCACCGACATCCAGCTGAGTTTTTAGAAGCCTTGAGAACCTCAGGAGAGAATTTCAGCAGGGGTACCTAGTTACTGATATCCTCCCTTAGGACGATAGCCAGCAAAGGCATATTCATGTCGCTGAGCCAAAAGGGGAACATAAATTATTTTTCCAGTGTGCTCTTAAGTTCCCCTGCTGGAAGGGTAATTTCCAGCCGTGCTTGCAGCCATGTGTAAGAGAGCTCAAGGGGATGATATAGTGACAGACAGGGGAGAAGCTGCTGTATTTGCACAGCCTGGAGTGGGAGCTCATTCCTGCTGCCCTGGCTCAGTGGGGCAGGTAAATGCTGGCAGTGCCCTGGCTGGGCACACACAGAGCATACAGAATCTGTGGCACTGCCAGGCTGTACCAGACCCTGCCACCACCAGAGCATGCAAGGAAACAAAGGACCTTTCCAAGGATATAGCAGGGTTATATAAACATGCAGCATAAATATTTTGTTATCCTATTTACCCAGATTACCCAATAATATCCATACCGTAACTCTGTAAATTGTGTTTATTTACACTTGCGTGCTGAACCAGCAGCAGGGGCTTGCAGCATTATTGTAGTTACTGAAGGGGGATATTATGTTTCCTATGTCATTGGGAAAAAAGCCAGAATCTGTTCCCTCCCTCCCCCCCTCACAGTGTAGAGTTTCGGGAGACTTGAGTCCTCTCTATTGTTTACATTGACCGAATTTGTTGTATTCAGGAAAAAATTTTGTGTTCCAGCTTTAGGGGGAAAACTCTTTTACTAATAAACTACTCAGCAAAGCAGGGTTAAGCAGCTGAAGAGAAGTTAGAAACTGAAAAGCAACAGCAAAAGACTGCTGGGAGAAAGAGGTTAGCAGCAGGGAATGAGAACCATGAAGTAAAATGAGTGTGGGTGCCTAGCAGCAGTGGAGCAAGAAGCAGAGCATGGACAGAGTAGATGGGAGAAAAGATCAGACAGTGTACCTGGAAAGATTCCCTGCCCTTAATTCCTTCTCTCTTTACTGAGTGTGGGTGAAGGATTAGGATGACTTCCTCTTGGTTATAAAAATACCACAGTTCTTGTTTCCTGACTGAGGCATATTTTTAAAACAGGAATTAGTTGGCTAAAAAAGAGTGAGCAGGGCCTGTACAAAGGATCCATACAGCAATATTTATCCTTTTACCATCTAGGATAGTTTATCAGTATAAGCAACTTCTAGTCAGCTATCTTTGGTTAGGTGATTGGGACTCCTGTCCTAGCACAGCCCAGCTGTGAGAGAGTCTATTATTCCCAGGAAGAGCATACTTAGGAGTTTTACTGCACTTGAACACACATTTTGCTTCCTTTGTGCCATGACCTTGAGACATTGGTCACTGAAGGGGTTTTGGACATAAGCACGATGTGGTAAACTTAACTGAAGGTTCTTTGGAAATGTAGTCATGTGTTTGATGCTACGACAGTTTTAAATCTCAGTTGTAGTGGACAGTTGTACTAAAGCCCTTCTGTAGGACTTATGTCCCACTGGAAACTTGGGACATGGAAATTGTAGGGCCTCACATAACTGCCCTGTGACACAGGAATGCAAAACCAGTCAGGGGAGGGACAATGCAACCCTGAGACTCAAAACATATTTCTTGCATATTCCTCTCATAAGAGAGGAGAGGAGAGAAGAGAAGAGGAAATAGCAGAAGTTCTGCCTAGCTTCTTGGTTCTCAGTGCACTTCTGTAAACTGGAAGTCAGTTTGTCATTAGGTACAGATAAGCTCAGCAGTATACTCCTTGTCAAGTGCAGGAGAGAGTATTGACCCTGTTCTGGGCAGATCTCCAGCATGGAAACTGCTAATAGATGTTGTGTCTGGACCTTGCTGGAGACACTTGCACCCTAAAGTCACCAGTAAAGCAAATGGTACCTCAGTCTAAGCCAGTAAATACAGGTAACAGTAACTGAGACACCGAAGGATGCTGTTACCTGCAGTGGCTGTTGCTGCTTTAGTAACGTGTACCACAGTTAATGCCTCCTGTTTCTGCTGCAAAGGCCTGAGCTTTTTGTAAGCTCAGTTTTCACTGTCCCAAGGACATTTTTCTTATGGTGTAAAATCATAGAAGAGTGTCAGCTCTATTCTGGTGAAAGGTCTAAAGAGCAAGTCTGATGAGGAGCAGCTGAGGGAGCTGAGGAAGGAGCTTGAAGCTATTTAGCCTCAAGAAAAAGAGGCTTGGGAAAACCTTCTCACTCTCTTACAACTGCCTGAAAGGAGGTCGTAGCGAGGGGACACTCAGTCTCTTCTCCCAGATAACAAGGGATGAGACAAGAGGAGATGACCTCAAGTTGCATCAGGTAAGTTAAGATTGGATATTAGGAAAAATTTCTTCACTGAAATGGTGGTCAGGCTTTGGAACAGGCTGCCCAGGGCAGGGGTGGAGTCACCATCCCCAGGGGTGTTTAAAAGATGTGTGCCACTTGGGAGAATGGTTTAGTGATGGACTTGATAATCTTAGAGGTCTTTTTCAACTTAAACCATTCTATGATCCTTTTCAAAAGCAATTGAACAGTTTTAAGCAAGTAAAGTTACTCTGAAATTTGCAGAATTAAGTAGGACAGAAAATGTTGTATCTGGGAGAAGTTCAGCTTAATGGTGCAAAGAATACAAAGGATTACCTGGTCATATTTTGAGATTAGTTTCAGGTTCCCCAAAATGACCATATTTTGTCAAGACAAGAAAAAAAAGTCGGTGTCAATGAGAATTGAGTAGGATTAATATTTTCTCTGTTTTTCTCTTGCTGTAAGTGGCTGCTGAGGGTAGAGCTGGGCTTTTTGATGGCATACAGGAACCCAACTTCGCCTTTGAAGCTAAAGCAAATTTTACCTAGCTAGTAACCAAGTTTAAAGCTAAGCTCTGTAGGCATATGACCTGGATGTGCCATCAGGAAATGTTGTACCAGAAAATCTTCCAAACATGTTATAACATTTTCTTACTTGGTAAAGCTTGCACTGCTAACTGGAAGATACTCCTCCTCTAAGATTTAAGAAATTGCATTTTGTTTGTGCTTTTGGATCATTGCTGCTGGGAGGTTTTAGCCCTGAAGATAGATTGGACTAATGAACCTAATTCATTCAAGCACTGAACTTGGGAGTTTGGTGGTCACTGGATTATTATGGATCAACCCCATGAGGAGATATCCACAGGAGGAGCACTCCAAGCACCATCTCAGAGAACCTGAAATGAAGATGTGATTAGTACAGTTAGGTTTGATGATGATCAGATTTGATGATCAAGTTCTTCTACTTGCATTTACTCTCCTCTGACCTTCTTTAATCTCTGGGATACTGACTTGAAATTTTGCTTGTATTTTTAGCAAAACATAGTGTGTATATGGAAATGGCAGCAATTTCACCCTTGTCAAGTGTAATTTTCTCTCTTTTTTCACTTTCTCTATCCTTCCTATTTCTTTTAATTGCCTTTCCTTTCTTGTTGGCACATAAAATGCCTTTAATGACTTCATGAAGGGATGCCAGGGCAACCAAACCCATCTGCCAGGACACCACTCACTGGCATCCTCTAAGTCAGCCAGCCTTTCAAGGTCTGGGCAGATGTTTTCAAAACTAAGTGGAAACTTGCTTGCACAAAAAAGACACAGTATTATTAGAAGTGCAGTAGTAGGTACCCTTTAATGGCTGCAGTAATGGACTTACAAATGGAATTGAGATTCCTGATGATTTATCGACTGAAGAAGTAGTGAAATAAAAGAAAAACTGGCAAGAGCCTCAGGAAATACTCTGATGTAAAGTATAAAATGGGTACAGTTAGAAGAATATTTACATTTTCTTGAAAAAAAGCCTACGCCAGCATATGTTCAACCACTTTTTACTGGGAGAAGACAAAATTTTTTCCAAGGGCATTGTGCCATTACTGTGATTTCAGTAATGCTGATGGTGAGTTGCAGCTTCCTTTCTCTCAAAAACGAAATGCAAGAAACTATTCCCTTACTGAGGCCAGAGTGGTACAGAAGTGGTACAGAAGTGCCAAGCAGGATAATGAACCTATGCAGGAAAACAGTGAGGAAGAGGTGAAGAAAGGTCTGAAGGAAAAAAAACAACTTTTTCCGTACTTTATTGGTGCCCCTGAGATGTTCTCACCTCTCTACACCCAACATTCAGTGTCTCTGATATTTCCAAAAGTTGTGAAGGTGGTGCTTGTTTTTCATTGCTCCCCCAAGGTTTCCAGTGTCCCCTGCCTCACAGCAGACACAGAAGTGTGCTCAGAAGAGCTCTCCACACCTCTCTTCTGAGGTGAAAGGAACAGGATGTTTCTCCGAGTACTTTTCAGACCTCAGTCTCTTAACAGCCTGATTTGAAATATGTTTTCCCCAATCCCCAATTGATGCCAATTCACCAGCCCCTTGTGATGCCATGAAAGACCTGCTGGTTCTCTGCTGAGCACAGTGCTGAAGTGCACAGCCCCAGCAGAAAGCACAGCCACGTGTCAGGAGCAGCAGGAGCTGAGGAGATGTGCCCTGGGGAACAGAACCTTCACACATCCTCTGGGCTGTCTGCAACCCCTGGCCAGTGCTACCACCTCCCTTTTCCTTTCTGAAGGGATTTAGTTGGAATAAGTGTCCCCAGCTCCTGTCAGCTGACAGGTTTAGATTCATGTCTGTGGTGCAGAGCCACGCAAGTGGAGGAAGAGATAACACAAATCTACAAGTCAAGCTTGTAATGGAGAATCCATTTATCATGAGTACAGCATCACAGTAAAAATGTCCTTCTGTCTCTTTCTTGCTTACCTCACCTCCTCTATTTTCTCCTCTATTTTCTTTCTCCCTCTGGTCTTAACCAAGCAAGAAGAAAGGTGAGTGCAGGCCCCAGCATCCTTAGTGGGCTGTTGAAATAAGCATCTCTAACTAAAGGGATTGCTTCTTTCAAGTGCTGTAACCCCAGTAGTTCCTGCAGAGCTACACTGACACACTAGGAAATAATTCATCCATGCCCTAGCGTGCAAGGAAGAGCAAAAATGCAGTTCAGTTTCCCTTGACTGCACAGACATTATTGCAGCAGGTATGAAGACAAGGCTGGCTCCCACTCTACGTACTGTCATATGGATTTACTGCTAATGCACTTCTTGCCTCTGCTCAGCAGTGGGATAAGACATTTGCAAACATGGCATGATGAGTTAATAGGAATCTTTCCCAATTCCTGTAAAGAAAACCTTTTTTCCTCTCATAAACTTTATAACCCCACTCTAAGGTCTCGTGTATGAGAACCTGATGGCATCAATTCCTAACAAATTCAGATGCTGGGTTACAGACAGATCAAGGCAAAAGTAGATGGTAGTCTAGTGTTACTTGTACTGCAGATGAGGCTGCCAGTGAGTTTGAATCAGAACTTGAGAAATATGCTAAGAGCCATCATCTCTAAAGAGATTTTTTTATTGCTAATTGCAACATTCCCCTGTGCAAGGTCCCCTTCCCCTCTGAGACCTGCAAGCCACAGAGTGGGGCTGGGCTGAGCCCTTTCATGGTCTATGCTGGGAGTCCCACAGAGAAGGTGGTGGATGCTTTTCAGTTTTTGGCTGCCAAAACCATTAGCCTGGGTGAAGGGTTTGTTTTTGTTGTGTGGCTGCCAAATGTGGTAGCCAAGAGAAGTCAAAGGACGCTAAGTTTGGGAATATCTTTAACCACACATCCATCACTGGTCTTTTAATTGGATTATTGTTTTTTCATCAAAAACCTCTTAGAAATCACCTACGTCTTCCATACGGTCATAGTTTCACTTTTGTATTGCAGCAGCATGAGGCTGAATGGTTGGCAGAAATACTGTGCTTCGTAGAGATGGAAAGGATGGTTTTATACAGGAAAAATGTGTGGGGCACAGTGTGGTCACTTCATTGCTGCAGAATTTGCTGGCTGCAAAGATTCTGCCCACGGTGGAAGGATTTTCTGTCAGCAGACTTCTCCAATAAATACTCCTTGCTTTGTTGGAGGGACCTTTCCTGTATATGTAGCCATTTGAAAATGAAAGAGCTATACTGCAAGTGCAGATGGTACTTTCCAGCCCAGCTGCTTCCAATTCGATATTCCTTGGGCAGGACACCATCCATGACTACTGGAGTATTTGCATTTCCCTTCCCCTTTGCATGTCACCTATCATGCAGTAGGTGACAGAAGAGGCTGGGTGGTCCTTTCCAGTGAGTAGCATCAGCAGTTAAGGAAAAGAGACCACCATGGTCAGTGCCAAGAGGGATTGGACAGGCTGTGGTGGAATGCACAGGTACTAGAGGTGTAACAAGTGTCTGTCTTGAGCATCTCCTTTGCTGCTCTGAGGCTTCAGTGAGAGGGGTCTGGGAAAGGAGCAGCTCGGGTGTTTGAGATGCTGTCCAGAAAGGTTTGTGGAGAGTAGATTTGATTATTTTGAGAAGGTAGACATTGGAAGCAAGTTGTGCTGTGCTCTTCTTCCCCTTCCCCACCGGGAGGAGCTGGGAGAATGGGCTCCCCAAATGCCCCAGTGCCCTCACCCCACACTGGCTCTGGGGGGATGCCTGTGAAAGGTGAGGGGGTAGGGCAGGGTCTGTGTGTGCAGGGTAAAGAGGAGTTCCCTGCGTGGACATTTTCCTCTTGCACTGCTCTCTTGGTGCATAAGGGGAAGATGTTCCTTTCAGCTCAAGGATCTGTTTAAATGGCATTTTGCACTGGGTTAGGTGCCACAGAACAGCCAGAAACCAACCTACTCCATGTATGTAAACATCAGAGACGTGTCAAAGCCATCCAAAAGTAAAACTTTGCCTTCAGCCAAGAGGCAAATGTATGAGCAGTCCTGCAGCCTGATGAGATGCCCCAGGCAATGTCCCTGCCCACCTGGCAGGCACAACTGCTCCCTGCACATGGCCCACCTGTCCTCCCCTGGGAGTGGGCAACAGCACTGCAGAGAAGGGAGCCAGAACGCTTAGACCTTTTCCAAAATATCATGGCTCAACTGTCTCCTCAGCTAAGATGAGGGCAGTGAAGAGTTTCTGAGACCGCAAACGTAAAAAGCAAAATAATGTTTGAAGAATGTGATAGATTTGGACTCTTCCCTCTCAAGACAGTGACTGGCAGTAACGATGGGCATGTCTGTGGCTGTATTAAATATATCCAGTAATTCTTCCTAGCTTGCATCTCTGTGAGTTTGCAGAATTATTTCTGTCCACCATGAACAAAATACATGGTAACTTTGATCTTTGGCTCAGGGCACAGATGACAAACATTGTGCAGCCCCTCCAAAGCTGTCTGGGGATGAGGCAGTCACTGGTTCCTCACTCAGTGTCTCCTGGAACAGGCCAAGGAACGCAGATACCTTGAGCTGCAGGAAGAAAAATGGAAGAGCTCCAAGTGCACTTTCCTGACCTAGAATTTGCTTATGATATTACAATGTCTCTTTGCCTGTCTGTTTGCCCTGAAGATTTTCAGACTGCACAGAGTAGCACCTCCCCAGGTAAGAGTATGAATTCATGCTACAACTTTGAAAGGCTAGAACGGTTTATGAACTTCCACCTCTACTTAGACACTGAGAAATTGCAGAAGTTAATGTAAAGAGACCACACAAGCCACCCATCTTGACATTTAGTAGGGCATTTCACACATACTGTGTCATGTATGGTTGGCTCACAGAGTGATATGATTTGGTGAGCACCTCTCAAGCAAATACAAGAACTACTTGAGTGGAGCAAGAGCATGGAAGCAATTTGAATATTTTCCATCTCAGATGCTGAATTTGTGACTTTTAGCTAATCATTTAAACTGCAGAGCTTCCAAAGTCCTTGAAAGTCTTTAAGATAAGGAGGAGAGGAAGAATAGGTAGCCATGAAGCATTTATTTTCTTGGCTCCTCACACATTGCCTGCTGCCAATTTTCACTGCTCTGCACACAAAAAGCTATTTGTCTCGTAATGCTAAATCCCATCCTGGGATTCACAAACAGTTCTTCCATGTGTCTGCAGGGATCAAGCAGATATACAGAACTGCCATCAAAGAAGCCAAGTGCTTTGGAAGGAGAGGGAATGGGACCAAATGCCTATTCTGCATTCAGCTATGGAATTAATCCCAGTATTAGGACAGAAGTAGATCTGCAAATGGAGTCTGCAGTTCAGTGCTGTGTCTGCCCAAGAAAGCTCCAAAATTCAGCAGTGAGGCAATCTCACCCTGAAGAGCCTGAAAGTCCAAATCACCTCCAAAAGAAAGCAAGCACTGCTGTGTGCTGGGTGTCACTGGAGCTTCAAGGCTGCTGAACTGGGCCAAGATATTTTTTTTATATGTCTATCTAATTTTCCCACTATGATACCTTATAGCAGCCCTTTCTAGTAGGGCTCATACCACATCTCGTAGAGCTGATCCCTTTGACAAACCAAAGGCATTTTCCCAAGAATGACATAGGCAAGGTTGCAAACATCATCCAGGAATTCCTTGACAGCACTAGTCCTACAGTTTGCTGTCCCTGGGAGGATTTGGGATGATGACTTTTGATTCAGTTTGCACTAGCTGATATGTTTTCTATTTGGCTTTCATTGTTCATTTTGTTTTCCATAAAGGATAAAGTATATTTCACTGCTACACACATGAAATCTGAATGTATTGTATAGATTCAGATTGTATCAATCAGCACAATTTGTGAACAATCAATGTTCACAAAGTGAAAGGAGAGGTAGATACACCAAAACAAGTCTTCGTTTATCGTATATTGACAAGTTCAGTGTAAATGGTTCACATTTGCTTTCCTCTCTAAGGATTGCTAATAAACAAAACTTAAGCTAAATTTAACAGAATTGCAGGACACATTTCACATACCCAAAAACTGGAAAGGAGAGACATCAGTTTTTGAAACTTATGGCTCCCCTTGTTCCTTCATACACTTATAAAAATATTACCACTTCTGTATTCTGCTGCTGCTCCTACATCTCCAATAAATATCCAAAGTATCAACATGGAAATCTACCAGCAAATGTTTAAGGGCAATAATGGGTTTTTATACCAATCCATCAGAGCATCACAAGTTCCATATGTTCCATGAAGTCTTTACTGCAGAGGTGGTGGTTACTTACAAGCTTCTCCAGAAGGGGCTGAAGGTGCAGAGCAGCAAACCTAGAGTGCTGAAATATTCACTGTGTTCTCTTCAGGCTACATGCTCAGTTCTGGTTAAAATCCTTTCAACAAACACCATGTCCCAGATTCTGGAAACCAGAAAGATCACACTATGACCGATGAATATATCTGAGAGGTGACCCAAAAGGAAAAATTATTTCATTTCAGAAATAACTAAAGCTTGTTTCTTCATCTAACTAGCAACAAAAAACTATCTCATAAGTGTGTTGGTTCTAGTTTGCCTTTTGCCCCCCTAGTGACAATTTTGCCAAAAAGTAAATTCTGGAAGAGCACTAGAACCACACTGTAGATGAGCAGGACCTGCACCACAATTAAATGAATTTGGAAAAAGGTGTCTGCCTGCCTGAGCTCCCTTGTAGAAATAGCAGTTAAGATAGTGAGATTTTTCTATTTGTCCTCTATGCTTTTATGTATAAATATTCACAGTCACCACACCATGGACTTGCAATTGAGGAACAAATGGCATGACCCAGGAAGAACACTTCCATACAGGTTTAAAGTCCATCAAACAAACAGTTATTTGTTATAATGGATGGAATGTGTCATCTGTTGCCTTTAAATCTGGACAATCTAAAAGGCTGAGAGAAGTTTTTCATGCCAGTGTTCTGTGTCAGCACTTTCTGATAGCATTATATTGATTTAGGGGTTTAGGTTACACATATGCTTTAGATCTCAGCCTAGGTTAGAAGAGGACAAGTGATCTTCTCTTTCTATTCAATGTTTGGTGGAAGAAGGAATGAAATGTCTCTGTTTAATTGGAGAATACTTTATTTATGGATTCATTGCAGTACTGCCATTATATTTAAGTAGAAATTCATTATGTGACTGTGTTTTCTTTCAGTCAAAACAGCTTCCATTTTTCTCCGTGATCAGTGGAAAACTTAAATCTTCAAAGTAATGGTCTAATCCACCTAAATTGCAAAAATGTTAATGTTTCCTGTCTCTTTCTTTTCCCACTGTGCCTCTTTTCACCTCATTTTCTGTGAGCTTCCACCCTAAGTTATTTGCTACAGCCAGGAATGCTGCTTTTTCTTGGCCATGTTCTTTCCCTTTCTTCAGGGCTGTGTGCCCCAGGAGAATTAAAGCAGCATTAGTCCAAAAAATGTTTGCCAATAGTGGCTTGGAGTACTGTAACTTCGACAGATCTTGGCCCTTCATGTCCACATATGGTTTAAGCATAATTTGAAATCAGTGCTCTCTCGCTTTTCTGCAACACAAGAAAAGCAGTGATTTAGGAAACTGTAGAGTGACTGAACTTTATTCTGCAAGTGACTCTCAGTAGTGAGACTGTGGTGTGGAGATGTTTGTTCTAGAAAATGAAAAATAAAGGAAAATAAAGCAGTGGCATACACAGGGAAATGATCTGGAAAGCCTGTGCTGGCAGCTTTAAGAATACATTACATGGAGGCAGAATGAATAAATGTTAGTCAAAAGTGGTAAAGGGAATAAGGACCCTTGTCTGTATAAGAAAATATTCTTTCTCAAGAGCTTTTCAAATTTACTAAGTGACAGTTCTGTATTTATATCCCTCACAAAGCTTAGGAAAATGAAAGTAAAGAAACAACCAAGGACATCACAAATCTAAGCTTCACATGCAACAAGTGCTTCTTCAGTCAAATAGGAAGAAATTTCTTCCGTGACAGCATAAATATTAGTGGTACATAACATAAATAGTAATTTTAAAGTACTTTAAATCTTTAACTACTTCCATTGGCGAATGTGAAACTTGAGGGAGAGCACTCTCCCTTCACAGTACAGGAGAATGAGTGACATGTGGAGGCCACAGCCTGGATTATTGTCCAGCTTTCCAAGGGTACCAGTTTGAAGTGTTAGCTATGCAGAAACTACTAGCTTTTCACAGCATCTGAAAGCTGTTCTCAACTTAGGGAAAAAATACAGGTTAAAAAGGTGATTCATGACAAGCAGAGCATTGATATAACAGGTATTTAGACTTAAAATCCATAAGATATAAGATGGTGGGTTTTTTCCCATAATCAAGGGACAAAGCAGTGGACTCTTTAAAACCTTTGGATTCTCATGTCTAGTGAAGACCTCTCCTAGCATGCCAAATATTTTTTTAACTTTTTTTTTCACTTCTTCTGAACAAGAAAGACAGAGTTACCCATCTTATTGGCCCTCTAGTTGCTCTTTGATCCTCAACATTCTGAGAACCACTGAGTTCTCCTTGACAGATACCTCCAATGAAATAACACGGAAATTATAGCAAAGGAAGGAAAGGATTGGGAGCTAGTTGCTATTAGCTCTTCCGTGTAGCAACCTAAGGATTTCAGTTGCTTCTCCTCATCCAAACTGCAGCACTATAACTTAGGGGTTCTTCAAGTAAAGGGAATTTCAGTGCCAAATATCCAGGTAATGGCACAGAGCATTTATGGCCTGGTGCTAAGTAGCAGCTGCAACATCCTCTTGTACCAGATTGGTTTGTCCAGATTTGTGTCTGTTTTGGGACATACCTCAGAATGAAGCACCTGTGTTACATAAATATCTCAAGAAGGGTTTTGATGTTGGGCTGGGGTTTTTTGCACTGTTGCTGTCCTGTTGGCTTTTAGAAATGAGCAATATTTCCAAAGGCATGAAGTTCCCGCGCTTTTTGTGAGAAATTTGCAGGCACATGTGGGAAGGAGAGAAGCTACCAGCTTCTGTGAGACAGCTGGGTGGGCTGAACGTCCCAATATATGCAGATTCTTAACTAGGGTATTATGTATTCTGATATATACAGTTATATATAGATATACGCACACATATTCTTATCTATTCCGATATATTTAGTAGGCAGAGATGATGAGTCACCCCTGGAATAGTGTGAGTGTTGTATAACTGCACATTACAGGATGTGGGGGAGGCAGTGAGCATTGGGAGCGTGGTAAAAACATGGGAGCTCTGCAGAGCAGGGGGTGAGTTCAGGAACACAGTGTACAGACCTGTACAGAGCCAGACTTTGTTCGTTTTGCTGCCCACAGAACAAAAAAGTTGTTATTTCTCCAGGGAAATTTTCATGTGACATAGGAGTACAGGCAAACTGTGAGTGGAATAGCACCAACCATTAGTTCCTGGTGACAAATTTAAAAGCAAAACTTCTTTTAGCCCTCATCGTTATTGGACTCTTTTTCAGGTCAGGCAGTTGCTGTGAATCCATGGCAACTTTTCCTTTAGAGTGTGACATTAGTATTTAGGTGAGCAGCTGAAGGGACCAACAAGAGTCTGTGTTATCAGCACAGCACCAACAGCACTGCACAAAGGTCACAGGTAGTAAGGGAGTATTTTCTTAAGCAGCCATACCTGGGTTTTTCTTATTCCTTTGTAAAGCCACTGAAGATGGCAGAGGTTTTCATCCTAGAATAGAATGAATAAAGCCTTTTATTTTCACCATTCATAATTGAATCAACAACGATGACTTATTGTCTTGCTGCCTGCCTTTGGCCAGTCAGTGGCAAAGTAAAAGTCCAATTCCTGCATGTCCCATCAAGCTAACTGGCCTGAAAAAAGAAAGAAGAGAAAAAAAAAACCCGTTCATATAGATTTACTCCAAATTGTTTTCTAATCAGTTTACATTCCATTTGTAATCAGAGAAGCCAAATCAATATTCAGCTAGGCAGGGGTGCTGTGGAGGCAATCTTCCCCCATGCCAAATATGAAAATAATGCCAGCTTGCAGTGTTATGACCTTTCTAATCTCACTATAATAACAATGCTGAATCTTCAATTTCACAATTGCCAGGTTGTCACAGCACCCCTTGCCAGGATGATAGTTTACTATATACTGACAGGACCTTACCTACCTCAATAATTTTGATAACATTTCATCTTCATAATGCTTGCAACATGTTTTTGAAGTAAGCAATTCCTATTTTACTACCAGGAAAACCAAGAAGTCAGAGACAGGTTAAATGAGTTGCTCATGGCAAAAATGTAATCAAGTTGCAGAATTCCAATGCCTTTGCTGTACTCAGAATTACAGTATGCTCTTCTTTTCTTTATTACATTTATTTATTGATTGTTTCAGGGACAGTGGGAGTATTTTCCAGACAGTTTACTTTTTCATAAATGTGTTTATCCAAAGAAAAGCTCTTAGGAATCTTTGTTAACATTTTGGCTTTAATCATATTTATCATTATCTTTAATAATATATCTTAAAACCAAAACCAAAAATAATAATATTCACAGTACTGATATAAAAACATATATCATATATGATTTGTATTTCTTTAAGATTCATGATGTATTAAAATATCCAAATTCTCCAAAGTTTTCCCAGTATAAATCTGTCTAAGGTCTCAGAAGTGATGAGCTCCAGGTGCAAAAATGTGTATTCTTCAATTGCATTTTTGATTTAACAAATTTCTGTATTATATCTGTGGGCCCAGAATCTGTATCATTTCAGGCTTTTTTTGATCAGTAGTGCAATATCTAAACTTGCTAAACTTGCAAACCTACACCAAGGGGAATAAACTTACCTGGTGCACATTTACAAACTAATACCATGGGGCCTTTTGGTTTTTGGGTTGAAATATTTTTTTAACTTGATAATTGTTGATAATTGATTATAATTGATGATAATTATTATCAAAAGCATTCAGGGAAATAAAATATAAGGCTCTTTAACCTTAGAGGGACTTGACACTCTAGTGTCATCTTTTATTCTCTTAGTGTTTTGAACCTGTTGGAAACATTTTTCTGTGGCATTAAAAGAGTGAGGAAGGGACCCCAGATTTAGTGACATCACTGACCTCTGCCTGTCCTGAAGGATTCCCAGTTTGGATTCATGTCTTGCATACAGCCAAGCACCTGATTCATACTCCGTGGTAATATTAATTAGAATTTTTTCCCGTGACAATTAGCCAGTACTTGCTCAAGCATATTTATTCTCACCTTCTGAGGTAGCTGTTGAGCCAGAGTCTCACTCAGAAGGAAGCAAAGGCCAGTGCCTTTGAGAAGCATTCTCCCAAGTTCTCACAATAAGAAAGAAACTCTTATGGATCAGATTCATGTGGTAACAGATGGCTGACATTATTGATGCTCTTAATTTTTGATACTCTGAACACTCCTAATCCAGACCTTGGCCATGAAGTGCAGAAACAAATGGAAGATATTTGGGAGGCTGACAGTTGTAAACAACTGCATGAACCTACTCAGCCACTGCGTGATTTAATTTCATTTTTTTGCTTAGCCCCTTGGGCCTCGATTTTTTTCTCTCTTAAAGTAAAAAATACACGTGTAATGATGTAATTCAATATTGTATCCTTCACAGCACAAAAGGAGCCAAATTGAGATTAGACAAGCACCTCTATTTCTGGTATTTTTAAGTTTCAATTTTTTGACAAGTAACCCCCTGTCCTCTCCCTCCCTCAAATTGCATCATCTGTGTACTGACAAAATGAGCCCTCTCAGAGCATTTATCACTCCAGCTAGTGCCTTATGGTAGCACTGTTTACATAGCCAGGCAGTCTGGGAAGGGCTTTTGTCTTACCTTTAGAAAATTTTGCTTTCATAAAAGAAATGACGATTTCAGAAAATATCCTCTGTCGTTGCAGGCTGTGGAAATGCTGCTCCCCTTTAGTGAGCAGAGAGAGCCTCATAAGCTGCAGCAACTTCTCCTCCACCTCCTCAGACCTGTTGTTGCCCAGTTTCCAGTCTCTCAGACACTTTTCTCCCCAGGCTCCAGCTTGTGCTGTTCTGCTGCTTTGCTCCTCCTCAGCCTCTGTCTTTTTCTGCAAGGATTTCCTCGAGGAACATCAATGCAGAGAGCTGAGAGTGGTTTGTGCATGATCAAGAAGGAAGAGATCATCAAGAGCCTTATCTGCTTTCCACTGACACCTGGGTATCGTGACCTTCCTACATGTCTGTGTTTTCCTTCCTTCTCTTGCAAGAATGTGGTAATTTTAGAGGACAGGCAAGTGGCTTATTCTTCATAAGTCAGCTCAAGAATGTGATCATAACAACTAAGAAACGAGCTTTGATGGATTGCAGTGCCTTTGAATAGCTGCAGTTAGCACAGGAGCAGAGACTCTTCATTCTAAAGAGAATTACAAAACCACAATCCAGTGTGAACTCTGATAAATACAAATATAACCTAGCTGTCTGCTTGCTGCAAGGGTACAGCTCCAAGTCAAAAGTATTACCTTTTTAAATGAAGGTTTTTCCATGCATTAGGAAAGATACTTCCCAAACCTCCAGAGCACTCCTATTCCATATTCAGTAAATTATCATGATGAAAACTGTATTTTTCCCTGCATCATAGCAAACTATCAAGAATGCCATACTGTCCTTCTTTCTTGTCTTCCACCAAACCTTCTATATAAGAAAATATTTTTTAAATTGTCTGTCATTACTCCTTAGGACAACTCCCAATCCCGAGCACTAAAATGCAGCGTAACAAAGCACAGTGCTGTGAGCTGGTCCAGGTGACACAAACATGCTGGCTGGTGACAGTAAGCTTGGGACAGTGGCCCAATAAAGTACCTCTGTCCATGTAAAACACTTCCAGAACTCTGGCTTATATGGATGAAAAAGCCCTTGACTGAAACCAAAAATAAGCTCATGAGGTAGGGCTGGGGGTGAGGAAGAAACCATGAATCAAGGATAAGGAAATTCTATGATTTTAAAACTGCCATTAAATCAACAAAACTCCCATGAATGAAGAATTTTACCACCTTCTTTATGGCAGCAATAGTTAATATTAGAGACGGTGCCAGGTGGGAAGGAGAGGTTTGTACCTCAAAAAAAAAAAACAAAACAAAACATTCTGTGTTGTCATTTTAGTTTTTCAGCAGGAGTTATGTTTTTGGACAAGGAAATAGGAAAAAGGGATTGGAGAAAATAGGAAGGAATCAAAAACTCACTGATAACAGCAAGGGGCACATCTCTGNCTCTTGTATCTTCTGAAGGGCCTTTTCCACAGGCCATGTAGAGGGGCTTGGTCACAGGTGTGCTTCAGGCAGTTAAAGCATCAGGTACTGCTGGAGTTAGGGTGCAGTCTAAAATACAACCCTTTAATGTGTGGGAAAGGTAGAACAATTTCTTTATCTGTTTTACGTCATTGATGTATCTCAGCAGCAGTTGGCAGTATCTCTGTTCAGACACCTAAGTTTATGATATAGTCAAAATAGAAACTCCAGAGCAGCATGCCTACACTGGATGTCTAGTCAGAGAGTCTAAATCTCTCCTACTCTAGTCTATTTTATTTGAAAACATTTTTAAAATATAGGAAAATAAATCAATCAATAAATAATAGAAATTATTATTATTATATATATATACAAAAATATGATGGGTTTGTGTTATTTTAACAATAAAATATAATTTATCCTGAAGGGGACCTCTGGACATCCATCCAGTTCAGCAGGGCCAACCTCACAGTTAGAGCTGTTTGTTCAATGTCAGCCCAGTCAGGTTTTCTGTACNTGGGACAGTGGCCCAATAAAGTACCTCTGTCCATGTAAAACACTTCCAGAACTCTGGCTTATATGGATGAAAAAGCCCTTGACTGAAACCAAAAATAAGCTCATGAGGTAGGGCTGGGGGTGAGGAAGAAACCATGAATCAAGGATAAGGAAATTCTATGATTTTAAAACTGCCATTAAATCAACAAAACTCCCATGAATGAAGAATTTTACCACCTTCTTTATGGCAGCAATAGTTAATATTAGAGACGGTGCCAGGTGGGAAGGAGAGGTTTGTACCTCAAAAAAAAAAAACAAAACAAAACATTCTGTGTTGTCATTTTAGTTTTTCAGCAGGAGTTATGTTTTTGGACAAGGAAATAGGAAAAAGGGATTGGAGAAAATAGGAAGGAATCAAAAACTCACTGATAACAGCAAGGGGCACATCTCTGTGCCTCGGTTCCTCAGTCAGAGTGTGCAACAACCACTTGCTTTGTGCTTTTTTTCTGTAAAGTCCACAAGGCCACGGTGCCAGTGCCTGCCCCAGGTACCATCTGTGTACAGGACACTGCAGTTAAAAACACAGAACAAGCATTGTATTTTACTTACTACTTAGAAACATCATGGACATGCCTTTAAGGCTCTTGTATCTTCTGAAGGGCCTTTTCCACAGGCCATGTAGAGGGGCTTGGTCACAGGTGTGCTTCAGGCAGTTAAAGCATCAGGTACTGCTGGAGTTAGGGTGCAGTCTAAAATACAACCCTTTAATGTGTGGGAAAGGTAGAACAATTTCTTTATCTGTTTTACGTCATTGATGTATCTCAGCAGCAGTTGGCAGTATCTCTGTTCAGACACCTAAGTTTATGATATAGTCAAAATAGAAACTCCAGAGCAGCATGCCTACACTGGATGTCTAGTCAGAGAGTCTAAATCTCTCCTACTCTAGTCTATTTTATTTGAAAACATTTTTAAAATATAGGAAAATAAATCAATCAATAAATAATAGAAATTATTATTATTATATATATATACAAAAATATGATGGGTTTGTGTTATTTTAACAATAAAATATAATTTATCCTGAAGGGGACCTCTGGACATCCATCCAGTTCAGCAGGGCCAACCTCACAGTTAGAGCTGTTTGTTCAATGTCAGCCCAGTCAGGTTTTCTGTACCTCCAAGGATGGAGAGTCCACAACCACCAGCCTGCTCTAGAATTTCACCATGCTTGTTTCAACTTTTATACGGCATCCAGTTGGAAACTTTATCAGCAAAAGCTATGCCTTTATTATTTTTTATTGAAAGCTTTATACACAGCTGTTGTGTTACAGTACAGACATATCAGAGCTTGCTTTAAATGAGCTGGGTTTGGTACCAGAGCAGCTGGTCAGAGCAGTGGGGAGCCAAGAAGAGTCTCTAAAAAACACCATGGAGAACCATGGAGTGAACAAGGAAGAAAAGGACTGAATAATCTCTTTATCAGGAGGGCATAATGGGACTAAATGGATACAATTCAATAAAAAGGGATAGCAGGAGAACATTGGATATTTCAAACACTGTGTTAATAGTCTGTGTTAAGTCACACCTAATTGGCATTTTATTGCCAAGTTTTCTAGTATCTCAAACTGCTGCCTCCTAAATTGCATTAAGTGTGAAATACAAGTCATATTCCATTCATCAAAGCACTGCTAAAAGGCCAGCCTGGAACTGATTGCCTTTCCAAGTGAGCAGGGGATGGCTGAGGCTGGACTGCAGCACTCAGATGTGAGAATGGAGAGAGCACAAGGTAAATCAACAGCAGCCAAGCAAGGCTGAAATATCTCCTGGGCACTGAAACCATAGAGAACTGGACTGGAAAGGATCAGGTACAGATACAGCAAATCTGTGCAGAGGGAAGGGATGTCAGAGTTACGTGTTTGTGGTAAAGAAATAGGATTTGATTAGTAAAAACTCCAAAAATATGGTGGCATAGGGAAAAGGAAGAGTTTCCATTATTGAAAAAAAGATGCAAGGCACTTTTCCAGTAGAACCCTTGTTGCAACCCAGGCCATGTCCTGGCCAGTGCAGCATAAGAATGACTCCATCAGAAGGCAAAATATCTCCTTTATTTCATGCATATCTCATGCAAAGCAAACAAGCAGACAGGACAAAGAGATCTCCAAAGAGATCCAGCTGCTCTCTCTGACCTGGCAGCTTCCTCCAGCCTGCCTGGTCAGGAGCAGAGAGAGACAAGAGCAGCTACAACTGGTTGGTTACAGAGAAATCTGTTAGGAGAACAAAAGCAACAAACACCATTGAGATAAATATTCTCAAAACATCCCAGACAGTTTACAAAACTTTCTCCATGTTTCTCATCTTGTAGCTGTGGGAAGCAATTCTCTTTCCACTGCTGGAGAAAACTTTTCTCATGGTTGTCAGACCTGTGAGATGGTACCTGATTCTCACAGATGATGAGCAAAAGCTGAGAATTCTCCTCTGACCAAGCTGTCAGCATCCACAGACCCTGGCTGTTCAAAGCTGGGAATACTGAAGAGCAGGGAAGAAGTAGCTGTAAGTGAATGCAAGCAATGAGTGACAAGTGGGTGCACAGATTTAAATAAGTGAATTTGGAGCCCTCTCAAATCTTGAGTGTCCTTTTTCTTTGGTGGCCATATGTTCCCAAAGAGGTTGACAGAAAACCCTAAGTGCTCACAGGGCTGCAGCCTCAGGAAATGGAATTTTGAAGCCACTTCAGAGCACTTCAGAGCAGGGTCCTGCTGCAGTCAGGGTAAGAGAAAAAGTTGTGCCCAGGGTGCTCAACAGAGTTTATGGAATAGGCTGGTGACACAACCTCTAGCAACTGAAGAAAGTTTAAATGTGATGAGAAATCCAATGTGATGAGTCCCAAAAACAGCTTGTTAAGAGCTCAGCTTTCTCAACAACACATAATATTTTGAAACAATTAAGTTGACACTTCTAGAATCAGCATTACATCTTTATCTGAGGTCTGTGACAGGAGAACTTACAGCTTTAATGAGAAACACATTAAAAGTGAGCAACATATGAAAACTTGCTTCAGTGACTCAGACCAGTGTCCAAAATCACATGAGCCTCTGAAAAAATGTTGACAATATTCAGATATTAACTGATTCATGAGATCAGCTTAATTATCAACAGGATGCACCATTAAAAATTAGTTGTGATACAAAATTCCAGATAAGAAAACTCTGTTGTTTTAAGAGATAGCACTGAAAAGAATTTAGAATAAGACCAAAGGATTTGCTGAAAATGTGATTGCCACGCAGCTTAATTTTTTTTTTTTTTTTTTTTTTTTTGTGGCTGTATTCACACTGATCTGTTAATTTGGGATAGCTTCATTTTCCTTTTTTAGTGGGAAAAAAAAAGGGTGGTTGCTATGATAATATTAACTGAAAGGGAACACGAGCTTTCTGCGTCTTGAATTAGACACAGGAAAAATAAGTTTGTCTTCAAGAACAGCTGATCAGAGAGCATTTGCCTCTGCTGGTTTAGCTTAGCATACTGTAAAGATCAGGGCAATTTATAGAATACTGATCTGTCTTGTTAGAGCCTAAATTTCATGTGTGTTCAGTTTAGGCTCCGGCACAGATAAAACTCTATTTTGACCAGAGTTAATTCTCCTCAAAAGATCTCTGAGACTCCTCCACTGTCTCTATCTTCAGTGAATTACATTAGTTGTCAACTCAAAAGATGGGATGAATTCAAATTTGAATGCACTGGATTGTCTTACATATTTTTATTCCAGTAACAAATGACTGTTTAAAGATAGTTTTTTTGCAGGGAAACAATAAATACTAAGTAACCTTTCCTTTTTTCTCTCCCATTATAGTCTCTGTAAGAAGACAAAAGTCAATTTGAGTAGAATATGGTCAAGGTTGGATATTCAAGTGTCTAAAGCTAAGCCACATCCACGTATATGTGTCTGCATTGTCCATCCACACAGTGCAGGGAGCACAGGATTGTGCTTTGTGCAGAACCAGGGAAAGATGGCACAAATTCTGGGACTTAGGCAGTTTTTTAGACTAAGTATTATAGGTAAAGTTCATGATTCATGGTCTGAAGTTCATAAAATTTATCAAGTAAGTTAACTTAAGAGCACAAGGTCCGGTGATTATCAAACCCACCACAAGGCAAAAAAAGTCACACAGGAGGTGGCAGTGCACTGTGATATGGCTTTAGTTCAGATCATATTTAGCTTTTCTGACTACGATACTCTCTCAAACTTCCCTGTCACTGTGATTTTCATTCTTTATCCAGAGTCACAAGGCACTGATCAATAGATCTCTGTGCTCAGGAACCCAGGGGTTTTGATCTGGGAGATCAAAAGATCTTCGACAGAGTGGTTGCACACTCTCCTATCAACACCCCCAGAAGGTTCCTATACCCACATGACTCAAGCTGTAGTTTTTTGAGAAGCATACAGCGCAGTTTGCTGCTGAGAATTGTCTGCAGTGTGAATCTACAGCAAGATCATTTTTATGGTTTAATGTACAGCTGTGTCCCTCAGCAGTACCGGGCAAAGGGAAATGTGCTGCAGAGCATCAGTGCCCTCATCTTGGTGTGGGGAAAGATAAAGTGGCACAGCACAAGTTTTTCTTCTCATGGAGGTTAATGTCCAGAACCAAGACCCTGTTTCTTCTTCTCTCCAGATTATCTGAAGCAGGAGGACAGTGCTCATTTTTCTTTCCACCTCTTTTCTCCCGCATGCCACAAAAGTTGTCTCTGAGTTCTCTGTTCCCAGAGACAAATCACTGCACTTTCTAGGCTTGTTTTGGGGCTATAATTCCTCGGGGTGGCCTACATAGGGAGAGGTCTGATAATTTCTACTCTCAGCTTGCCCACATTATCTTTTCTTCTGAGGTGTCTGCTCCATTCCCGTGCAGGAAGGCTCAGTTATCTGAAGAGCTCCCAAATCACTGTAAATTATAGCTGACATAACAGGGAAAGCTAAAATCAATGCCAGTTTGCCATTCCATAAGTTATTACAGTTCAGCTCATACCCTTTAAAATCTCAGGGAGCAGTGAGCCAGCTGTGTATGGAAACCAGAACAGCTATTCCTCCCACTCAGGGATGTGTGTTTCTTGCACCAGGCTCTTTCCCAAAATGACAGTCATTTGTAGAAAGTAATCTTGAGGAACCTAAGCAGGGAGATAATGAAAGAGTATTTTGCTTTTCCCATTTGGACCTTCCCCTGCACAGCATTATGCAGTTCAGCAGTGCAAAGGCACCAGAGAACAGCACATCCTCCTGCCGTGGCTGCTGCCAGCGAGGGCTGCTGGTCAGCATGCACATGAGCTGCCCTGGCTGCTGCTCAGAGCTGCCCTTCCACAGCTCTTTGCAGTGCAATTGCCATGAAATCTGCTCTGAGCTCCAGCCAGAGACACTGGAACTGTCAGGCTCCCTCTGTGCCTGGGTGAATGCCAGTAAAGGTGGCGTTTCTGTGGTATAACCAATATTCTTAGCAAAGAAATCACACCCATTTTGCTGATTTTCTTGCTGGTGCCGCTCTGCTGCTGGAATATGTGCACTTTTAGCTACTTTTTTTAGAGCTGAGCATCTTTGTCAGAGGTTGTATTGGCAAAGCCATCAGGCACTGGCAGTCCAGGGCTTACAGCTGCTGTGTTAACAACAACCACAAAAAGCTGTGGGGACAAAAATTTTCCTTCTCCGCAGATCAAAACATCCAAACACACTCTGCTGATACATATTCACCTGTCATATTGTTTCTACAATTTTGCATGTGGAATTGTTGGCTCTCTTGAGGTTATTTAAAGGAATTCTTGCCAGTCCAGTGGCAACAAAGGCTATACAGAGGCTTGACCTTATCAGCAGGCTGTTGTTTGCTCCCTGGAGCTATGAAAAATGCTAACCACATTTTACCTGAGTTCCTGCAAAATCAACACAAAACCTCCTCCAGGATTTATCTCCAGGAATGATGTGGAATTTTTTCTAGTATATTTGGCTGGATTGTCTGAAGAACAATAATGAAGTACATGTAACTTCTTTTGCTTTCTGCTTTCTTGGGACATTCGGATCCTCTTCACGGGCAGAAGCAAGAGATGCTATAGTTACCTGCAAGTTCCTGCAAGGGATGCCACGGACTTGTACTGCTTTGTTATAGCTTTTGTTCCAACAGAACATACATTTTTACAACTTCCATTTCTCTATCAAGAAATCTCTATCTTCCTTCCTACACCTTCTTAAAAAAATGTCCCCTCTTAACCGAGCAGCGGGAGCAGAGAAAGCTCTGAATTAAAATCCTCCAGTGCATTACAATTACTCAACTTGACTTTTGCTTTTACACAGCCCAAATTGTCCTGTTGTTTAACAATGCAAATATCTACCTAACTGACACATCTCTTCTGAAATGATGCAGTAGTTTAACACTGATACAAATCCCCAAATTCTGGGCTATACTTAGAACAGAAGCCATCATAGAGTGGTTCTCCCTCAAAAGAAAGCACTTCCATAATCCCTTCCACAAGCTTACAGCATGTCTCTATTAGGTAGTAAATGAGCACAGTAAGAATTTCAGAGTAGTTCTCTGTGTGGGCACTGCTCTATAAAATCAGTTCTGTGTCCGTGTGTGTGTGATACTAAAAGAACCTACACTGCATTTGAAGCAAACTTATTATTCCAAAATAAATAATTTTTATTATAGAACAGTGTCCACCCTGGGAATTATTATAATACATTTCACTATACTGTGAAGCACAAACTAGAAAGAATAATAGCTTTATTTTAAACAGTATCCAGCCTGTGTGAACTCTTTTTTTTTTCAGGTTATTTCCATTGTAAAAATAGTATTAAACAATCTGTTTCTGTTCAGAGATTCTTATCTTGGCATTCTCAAAAGCTGTTTTTCAGGAGATTACCAACGTGACAGATATGTGGGTTTTTTTAATATTCTGGCTGGAAAGAGAAATTTTTCTTCTTCCATTTCTTAGACAGTGCAGCTTTCCCCTGAGTTTGTTCTGGGAAACAAACACTCGTGTCTGAGTCAGGGAAAATGATCTCTCACCTCTGGCCTCAGTAACTAGCCTTGTCATGAAACTTCTCATCAAATCCAGGAAACTAAGTTTGAGATAATCATTATTCTTATAAATAATGTCCCATGTGCCCATAAATTCAGCCTTTTCCATTTTTAACTAAGAATATTCCTCTAACCGTTTTCCAAGCAAGAAGAAATTCCAAAGTAATACTTTTCAATAAGGGATAGCAATATTAGAGCCAGATTTCACCACAGGGCACAGTGCAGGCACATCAGCTCCACCTGAGAAAAGGGCAGAGACAAGGATTTTGTACTCCAGCAGTATGTAGAATTCTGCATCATGGGCACAGACCCATTTCTGTCTGTGACAAAGCCTCAGGAAGGTACCTCCTGTTACACTTCAATCCTCTCTGCAGTGTAAGTAAGGTGGCTGATTGGTGATAAAAAAAAACTTTGCCAACTTGGAGGAAAAAAGAAGACAGATAAAATGGCTAATTAAAAGAAGTGATATTAAACTTCAAGTGTTTTAACTGTGTAATAAATATATCAGAGGGAAAGATTAAAACTTCCGAAATTAAGGGAAAGTTGCTGTCTATACATTCAGTTTTTTGCTTTTCTGTGACACATGTTTTAACAGAAATAGGTTGCTGAGCTTCCTAGGGCAGTGTGTATGTGTTCTGTGTTTTACTTTAAAACATGCAAAAACTGTCAGGGCTGGCTGGTCTTGCTTAAGTCCTATTTTATTACCAGTGATGAAGAATTCTTGGAATTCCTCCTGTTTCCACTCAGCATCATGCAGTGCTCAGAATGTGGTACAATAAAGAAGGTAACATTGCATCCTCTCAGGGAACCATGTGGAATCCTCTCTTGCATTTCTGGCTGTGAACAGTTGTTGACCATAACCTCTCTTCCTCCTGACAGAGGAGAATGAGGCAGGGTTTGTTTTTTTTATTGCAGCAGACATAAATGGAAGTATGATCTGGATGAACTGCAGTGACAGAGAGGGGAATCTGTTAACTGAAATTGTCAGTTTCTAGGAATGAAATCTATGAAAAAATCAGCACAAGTTCAGTGTAACTCTGTTGTTTTTTAACCATAGAGTGATTTATGCTTACCTGGCTTGTGAGACTTGCTGACAGGGTAGTTGGGACTTCTATTTTCACACTAAAATTAAATAATATATTTTAATGGGTTTTTTTTTCAAGTTTAATTCTCTATTTCTGCTATGTACGGACAAGTAGGCTCAAATTTATTTGCTTTTTCCTCTTATTGTTCTTATGAGTCCTTAATCCCAACTGACTGTAAAACCAGTGTACTTCATCTATACACATTAAGCCAATTTCCAGGACTTTATATCAAAATTGAAGAGGCAGACGAGTCTGTGCCACCAGCTATCACTGACGCTCCGTGTAGAAATCAAGAAAAAGAATTAAGAGATTCATATACTATGGATAATGCCTTAAGTAGATCAAGCTTAAAATACATAAGCTCTCAGAGCAGAAACTGCTGGGTCTACAGTTATTTCCCCTGTGTGCCCATATCAGGCTTAACTGATGATCCCCTCTGAAGCTGGTCACTCCTTCATCTGCTGCAATTTTAAGTCGCCACTAGGTACTGTCTGGGGAGATCAGTGGTCTTATCTCTCTGCCAAGTCACCCAAGGTTCAAACAGGGACTGATGTGCCACCTAGGAGAGAGCAGCCCAGGAAAGAACATGGAATTTGGTCTGGGCAAGCAGCCTCTCCCTGCAGCCCAAATGCTCAACACAGGCTCCACTGCCTGCACTGTCAGTGTTTGCCTGCTGGCATTTCAGCCTTGTGTCCCAAAATTCTTCTTGCTCTGGCCTAAAAATGTTTCAGCACCCAAGAGCTCCTTTTGCAGTAACTTCCCCTTAATTACAAATGTTGTTGGCTCCGTTTTAGTCCTGCAATTTCCATGAAATTCCTTTCCCTTGCGCTCTCAAGTGTTGACTTGGTATCACTTATAAGGACTGTTGTGATAAGATGCTGATAATCACAATCCCTGTGGTAAAACCAACTGTGGGAAATCCCTTTTGTTGGCAGCATCAACAGGTCTGTGGGTGCCCAGATCCATGGCTGAGCACAGGGCAGGGGGTGGGCAGCAGGGCAGGGAAATTCTCCATCTCTTGGACCTGGCAGCTCCTACTACACAGAGGCAGTTGGAATGTGAACTTCTTCCTCTTGCTTTGCCACTGAAATAATTTTACAGTGCTTCAAATACCGCAAAAATGAAGGGGACAGGAGAGAAGGGGGCAGTATTTCTGCAATTTTTTTTACATGAAGAGATTTTTAAACCATTGGCTTTTATTTGATGAGAAAGTATTCAAACTTTCATTGGTCAACTCTGCAGCTCCTCTGCTACATTGCTTGTAGAAGCAACATAATCGAAAGAGCTGATGCTGTGAACAAAAAGCAGAGGCTGTGATTATTCACAGCTTGGCTTTGCCAGCCAATTTCTTTCTTAAAAAAATACATTAAACAGTGAGCTTCAAATTCCCTACACTTTTCAGGTGGTTGCCTTCTGTCTAAAAGCCTTCTAAGAATTCAGTCGTGCAAATTTCCAGTTTAACTGCACATCTCTAAGCATAATTGCTATATAGCCATTTTATTTTATAGCTTTCAGCTTATTCACTTTATTACGTATTACTTCTTAATTTGAGGATTAAATGGGGAAGTCATTAGTCACTTTTTTGTGTGTAACTCTGTTCTCATGAACTTTAGCATCCCTGCTTTGTCTGTTCACTATTTACGTTAAAACATCAGCAAGGAAGGATGAATGCAGGTTCTAATGAGATTTTTTTTTCCTAGAGAATCACACAGAGATGTCAAGTCAAAACTCTGTAAGCACATATGCTTTAGAATACAATTTCCAAACTGGGTTTTTTTTTACAAAAGGTTTTTTTACAAAGATCAAGGAAATGATGGGATAAAACATTAAAAGCAGTGCATGTGCTAACAGGACATCTCTATATTTATGTAAGTCCCAATGGCAAAGAGACAAAGATCTTCCTCGTGCATTGCAGCATTTACTGAAGAGCGTAAAGATAAAACAAATGTATTTCCAATAACATTTAGATTAATATGTATGATACAAAAAACCCATGACAGCTAGCTTGGCCATAAGCCAGTCTTAAGCTTCAAGTCACTGCAGAAAGCTACTAAGCTGTTGTACAGAAACTAACCCAGCATCATTTTCTGAGTGTAGAAATCCATGTTACACGTGTGGAGAGAGCCAACAGCTTGGCTGGCTGCACTGCCTGCCTTCCACGGTGAGAACACCATGGTGTTCCTAAACACACCACGCTGATGGCCCTGCGAGAAGCCAAGGATTTGTGTTCTGAGGGGTTTTGCAGAGCAGGTCTGAAAGGGTTACACTTGTTCCCTGCTAACAGCCATGTCCCAGTGGACAGCTGCTGCATGAGAGAGAGCAGGGGAAGTGAAATCTTGTAGAAGCCAATCTCCCTTTACATTTATTTAATACCCATGAACAAATGGGGAATAATGCTAATAATATGCCATCGCCAAATAGGCCTGTCCTTTCCATCAAGCCCAGACAGCATCACCTTGCAGCTGTTGCAGTACAAGTAGGAAAAAAAAGAGTTTGAATGGGGAACAGCTGGCACCTTGTGCCTTCTCTGTGGACCCACAATCTCCTTCCTCACAAGAATTAATACCTTAGAAACTATATATCCTTCAGCTGTAGTCCCAGCTTCCTGCTGAAACTTGTAGGCATTTGTACATTTGAGAGATCAGTTAAGGTCTTTCCAACGTCACATATTGGAGTCTGGCATCTGCAGCCACTACACAAAACATGTATTTGTGGCTTTGAGAAGTTCCACTGTTGCTTATCACACGAGGTCTCAGAGCACGGATCTGCACGTGGAGGCTTTTGCAGCGGGTCTGTTTCAATCACCTTCCCTTTGCAAGAGAGAAAATACAATTATTAAGTAACTAGCTCTCTTACCAGTCATAAACTGACATCCTGCTAAGCCACAGCTATATAGATCCACGGCATCCATGTGAGGGGAGGGAGCAGGATAATATCATAAATACACTGTCTGTGAAGGTAGTTTGAAAACACAGATTTGATCTCTGTAGCTGTTGAAGTTACACTTTCCTTCTTTTAGGACAGCTGTTAGTGTCTTCATTGTTTTGGTTTCTGCCAGGGTTTCTAAGACTGTCTTTGGTACCTTTCAAACACCAGATCTTTCCAGTGCTCCCCAAAAGCAGATTCAAGCAAGAGCCTGAAATGAGGACCAGGTTTGCTGAGTCGAATGAATAGGTTTTGGCATCATTTGGTACCTGCTCCTTGAACTCAGTGGAACCATGCTGTACTCAGGGATCAGTGACAACCGAGCTCCACGGGGTTGTGACTAACCTACAGCACTAGGAGTGGAGCCACAGAGTATTTACACTCGAGCTTATAAACTGCTACAGGTTTCCAACTAGGAGTGTCATAGGAAAATGATGTGTGAGTGCTGCTACTCTGTGCAAATGTGCATGGCTGGTAAGTGCCCCTGGAGCTGTGACAGCAGGGCACAAGCAAAACCAGTTTATATGAGAAAAACAAGAGTTCTACCCTTTGCTGCCGGTCTGAATGTTGATATTACAGGCCAAGGACTACAGTGGGTGATTCATGACTCCTCACCATTCACTCATATTGTGTACACACACACAATTATCAGCAAAGCAAGTGAGTATCACATGGCCACTCTTCCTAAAGGAGCTGGGTTATAAAACCAAACAGCTAAATTGGGATAACAAGTGGTTTGTTTCAACCTGTTTGGGGTAACAGGGAGTTTATCCTCCGGAAACAAAGTAAATACACACTTTATTTCTTATAAAGTAGTAGAACTTTATTTGAGAGTAATACATTGCTTGAGGTATTTCTTAGGGTTTGCAAGTGTTTAAAGAGGATTTTTGGTAATGTTTTGGTTAACTGAGTTATACTAGTTCACAGCAAACTATTGTATCTTCTGAGTCAAGAAGTCTTTAGATTTCCCTTGCCTAATGAAGCTACTATTTATTTATTAAGTTTTGAGATAAGTATTTCATGAGATTTTGGTGGCAGAGGTGGTGTGTGGTTTACATGTTTCTTACTGGTGTTTTCTCATGGGAGGTTTCCTGTAATAAGCCATACTCCCACAATACCTGAGTTTGTCCTCACCTCAGTGTTAACTCACATGTCAATATTTTATTCGATTTTTTTAGATTAGATTAGAATACTTTAGTAGATTTAACATATTTAGGCATCCTATAGCCAGCAGCAAGCAATGATAAAATACTTTTCAACTGCTTTTGCAAAATTTATGGCTATTTCTTGTTATCTCTAAGAAGATCTCTAATCCTTGTACCTGACTCCTTGCAAGGTCTTACCATGAATAAATCATGAGTGCTGGCTTACCTAGTTAGGAAAGCCAGGAAGGTGGCTGAGTGTAGACCAAGCTTAGGTAACTTAGCTAGTATAAGCCTGACCTCAGTCTGAATTATTTTGTAGTGAGAATTCACAGTTAGTCCCTTCACAAACACAGGTTAGTGTTAGGGAGTATAAAAAAACCATAGGCCTTTCAAATGTACCTGAAGGAACTTAGTCATGGGAAAATCACTGGAAATTAATGCAGCTCATCCTCCTAGATCAACCAGACTCCTACAAAAGTGCCAAACATAATCTTTCCATTTGCTTGTGTGAGAGGGTTCTGCTCAGTCTGACACACATCTGGAGTGGAGGGATGCAAAGGATTAGATCGACACTAAAATGCCAGAGAACTTTGCATTTGCCTAGGAGAATGTGGAGAGAAAATCTGAAAATCTAACCTCTAGTCCACAGGTTAGAGATAAAAATACAACTATTTTTTTCCCCCCTCTAAAATGATTTTTACATAAATATTTCGATTTTAGGGGTCTCAATGATTGCAGATTGACAGTCTCACTGCTTCACAGGAAATAGAGCTTTGCTTCTGGAGCTAGTCAGACCCAGCATGGTGAATTCCAGATGAGACATAGGAAAGCCTAGGGAGGTCTGGCCTGAGAGTGGAAGATTCAGCTTGGAAAGATGGATAGTGCTAAAGGCATGGTGGAGGGAAACTCAGAGAACAAACAGGCAGTTACAGTACGTAACAGGAGGTAGCAGTAACAGCTTGCATTTGTCAGATTTCTCATCTCTTTACAGTGTTGTTTCCAATGCAGGAGCTAGGGAAAGTGTAGATCTTGTTATTTTAACTCTACTTGGGTCTTCTCTTGTCCAAGAAACGTGCTGGTCTAAACTAGCACTGATGCAGTACTTGATCTCTAACTCCCCATGCAGTGAAGAACTATTCTATCATTGTCTTCAGTGGAATTTTGAGTATAAATAAAGATTGATTTAAGTATTTGCTTAAGTGATCGTTTTAGGTGAGTCACATCTGTAAGAACCTTTAAAATTGCAGCATTTCAGAGCACCATATAGAATTATCAGGGAAGGATTCCAAAGCATTTCATAAAAATAAAAGCACTGACCCCTGAGTCAATGCAGTGTCTGCAAGGCAGGAGGGCAGGTAATTGTGTAAGTGTAAATCAGAAGGGTATAGGCCTTCCCTATGCTTCCAGCATGTTCCCCAAAACCCACTTTCAGATGAAGGTGCTGCAATAAAGAAAACAGCACATTTTCAGCCATTACTCTGTATTTTCCTTTGTGGTCTGTTTATCTTCCATGGATTGAATTTTAGTATGTTCTTTCACAAACTAACAGGCACTGTATTTACCACAAATATAAATCTGTAATGAAATATCTCCATCTGTATAACTAATGAAAAGAGCAAAATATTTTATACCTCAGAGTTTAAAACAATTTATGAACAATTTCTCATGCAACTGGAAATAATTTAATGGCTGATTTCTCCACAGTTCTGGCATTTCTAAATACTTATATGTTTAGAACTGTAGGCAAACACATTGCAATCAAAAAATCTGCTCTGTGTTTTTCATGCTGCAATGTATAGTGCAACCATGTATGTAAACTTCATGGATATGCCCATATTTCCCAAACCGTAATATAAATTTCAAACCTGTAAATTAGGTTTATGGTATGCTTCTCAGTGTAGCTGAACTCTGTGCCTAAGAATGACATCATTGTTTCTGGAGTAACTAATGTACATGAGAAGAGGAGAACCAGAAGTAGACTTTTAAGAGGAAAATATCAAACAGAATAAATGGTTTGAACACAACATATGATGCTTTTGGGTGCTATAAACATTTTATTGTTACTTGTTTGGGAAGAACTGCATAACTCACTGGGGCTCCATAACTTGTGAGTAAGGCAGCCATCTCAAAATGTAGTAGATTTATCTGTCAGGGTGTTCAAATGAAAATCCAGGATCTCATTTCCTCCTTGGCCGTTATAAATTTGACCCAGTGTTTAACAATGAGCCATCGGCACGAATTCCTTTACATTTACATAAGGCATAACTTGGATTTAAAAATGCAACCTGATGGAATATTTCAGTGCTGGAGCGCTAAAATCTAGTTGTAACTTCTATTTTAGAAAGCACCAGAAATTTAAGGAAACTTTCTCCAACAGCAGTAACGGCAGAATAGGGCACTTCAGTTAGACTTTTTTATTTTTTTAACCAGAAATTAACAATTGTCCATATCGTTTATTCTGCATAGACAATAACTCGCGTCTCGATGAGGTGGCAGCATGACTACTGTTCAGCCTCGCTCTTTGACACGGGGCCACGTTCCATCCCCCGTTTACAGCCGGAGAGGCACCAAATGGTGCTTTCCAGGGCTTGCCTGGATACTATACTTGGTGGCAGTGACTCCCCTGCCCTTCGGCCCCGGGCTGGCGCTCGCCGCTCGGGAAGGGCACGCGTGGCTCCGAGCGCAGCGCCCGGAGCGGCTCCGCACGGCACCGATCCTCGCAGCAGCATCTCCCCTGCTCAGCGCTGCCTACAGGAGATCGCTGGGAGCCGTGCCGGGCACTTCCTGGCGTTCCCAGCGCTCTGCTTCGGCCGGGAGACTTAGATTGCAAACAAACCCGGCTGCTGGATGGAGTCCGCCTGACTGAGCAGCACAATGCGTGTCGCTGGCAAAGTTCGCTATAAATAATACCTCTGCTGGTTTTTGCCTCAGCTTCACCTATTATTATTATTTACACATTCTGTGGCTGATTGTGTGCCCAGGCTTCTTCCTGCTCACAGCCATCATCACCCTCTGTGTGGCCGCAGCATTTTCCTCTCGCATCCAGTTGCGACATTGCAACGAGAGGCTTGCGGTGGCTCATGTGGCGGCCGCAGCGGGAGCAGACACACGCGGGAAGAAAGACCCACTCCTATTCCCATGCAAATGTTCTCGTTACTAATGAAGCAGAAATCTGGCTCCCGAGGAGCGCCGAGCTCCGCTTTTCGGGATTAATTTTAAGGCGGCACATAAAGGCTGCCCCTGGAAGCGCTAAGAGCTGAGTGCTTCGGGGAGCCGCAGCCGCCTCGCAGCCCACCTAGGTCCGCAGCGCCGGCGGCTTTGGCAGTGCCGGGAGCGGAGCCGGGAGCGGAGCCGGGAGCGGGGAGCGGAGCCGGGAGCGGAGCCGGGAACAGCCCCCTGCCCAGCGGGAGCCGACACCGGCACTGCTCGGGGCGAGCCCCAGCCCCCGGAGAGGAGAGCACAGCAGCCAGAAGTGACGAACCCGAGGCCGGGGCAAAGCCGGGCTGCGTGCCAGCGGTTACGCTTTGATTTATTAGCAGCGTTATTGATTTTCACCTCTGTATCGGCGCCGGCTTTGGAGCAGCTCCCAGCTGGCT
>VZRF01012067.1:308329-382177 GCA_013396875.1 Vireo altiloquus | reverse complement strand
GGCCCAGGGAGCGGCCCGCCGTCCCCGGGGAAGGCTGTGCTCCGGGGGAGCAGCGGGGGGAGGCGGCTGGCACAGACGCCGAAGCTCCGCCGCCCACCCCCCGGCACCGCCGCAGTCTGCCCAGCGCTGGCGGCCCCGGGAGATGGTGACACATGAAGCGTGCGGGAAGGACCATGGTTGAGAGGACCAGCAAGTTCTTGCTGATCGTGGCCGTCTCGGTGTGCTTCATGCTTATCCTGTACCAGTACGTGGGGCCGGGGCTGAGCCTGGGTTCCCCCAGCGGCCGCTCCTACTCGGAGGAGCTGGACCTCTTTCCCACGCCGGACCCGCACTACGTGAAGAAGTATTACTTCCCCGTGCGGGAGCTGGAGCGGGAGCTCGCGTTCGACATGAAGGGCGAGGACGTGATCGTCTTTCTGCACATCCAGAAGACCGGGGGCACCACCTTCGGCCGCCACCTGGTGCAGAACGTGCGGCTGGAGGTGCCCTGCGACTGCCGGCCCGGGCAGAAGAAGTGCACCTGCTACCGGCCCAACCGCAGGGAGACCTGGCTCTTCTCTCGCTTCTCCACGGGCTGGAGCTGCGGGCTGCACGCCGACTGGACCGAGCTCACCAACTGCGTGCCCGGAGTGCTGGACCGCCGGGAGAGCGCGGCCGCCAAGACGCCCAGGTACCGGGGCTGCTCCGTGCCCTGCTCCCGCTCCGCCCGGCTCCCCTGCCCGCCCCGGCTCCCCTGCCCGCCCCGGCCCTTCCTCTGCTCAGCCCCTGCCATGCCATGCCATGCCATGCTGCAGCGCGCTGCCGGTGTGCTGTGCCTCAACCTGCCCCGAACCTTTCCTCGGCTGCTTCACCTGTCCTCCCCTCCCGTCCTCCAGGCTGTGCCCTGCACCTTCCTCCTGTAAATTTCCTGCTCTTTCCCTCCCACGCACCTCGTACGCTCCATCCTCAAGCCCATGGTCTTATGCTGTAGCAGCCTCTGTGGACCCTTTATGAAGACCATTTCTTTGTGCTCTTTACTCTCTCTTTTAAACATTTAGTCTTTCCCTCAGACGTCACTTGCCGCCTTTTAGGAACCCTTTATACCATACCTCCAGTCTCAAGCTTCTCTTTGTAACCAGCTTTGCCCTAACCTGTGCGCTCCTTTTGCTCCAGCTGAAATTGTTCTCCAGAGCAACCGAGGAGAGGCACACGAGCCCACCAGTGCTCATGCTTACCTCCTTGCTTTGCTCCCCCCAGTCTGCACACAGTTTTTTGCACATTGCAAAAAACACTCCTTAAACACCCCTTTTTATGTTCCTTGCTGTTTATCTCGATGGGAGACCTGAGGTGAACTCTTTTGGGGGAAAGCAGCTACCTTGTACGTGTTCCTTGAGTGTCCTTCATACGTGCACCAGGAGAGAGGGAGAGCCACCCTAAAGCACCCCTCTGTGCATCCATGTGGAACACCCGATGTATTTCTGCCCTCTTAGCCCATCATTTCCCTGCCTTGGTCTCTTCATGGATTATAAGCTTCAGAGGAATTTTCTGTTTGAAGCGCTGTAGTAAAGACAGTGGCGTATATTAAGATCTCCAAAAGATTATGTTCTTTCAGCTCAATATTCTGCCGTCTCCCATTTCACAAGACAGTTTTTAAAATTATCGCTATTTTTTAGCGCTATGCACATTCCTTTTACACATTCATTATTCTATCACAATACTTTTTAATCTTGTTTGCCTTAAAGTTTCATTCTTTAAGGTGCCTGAGATCTCATGCTAATATTTGTTTATGCCATATACTTTATTTATACATATGTTGTTGATATCATACATAATCCCTTAAACGACAAGTGGCCTTTAAGAAAGTATGTTTGGGCATCATAACCGTGTTTTCTCTGCGTTTTTAAAAAGCGATTTTTAGTGGTGTTTCCTTCCTTGGAGCTGTGTGCGATTGCTGGGGTTCTTTATTGTCTCTCTCATGATCGCTGCTGTTTCCAACCCGTTTCAGTGTTGATCATCCAAGTATGCTCAGACTGCTGTCTGACCCGGCAGCAGCAAACTGAAGTATCTAACTGAAGGGTTGAGGCTTTCCTGTGCTCTCCTTTCAATAAGGTGTTTGCAAACACCTATAAGTAAAATATCCTCTGCCCATCTAGGTGCTGCTGAGATTTTAGTGAAGTGTGGTTAGGAGAAATGCACAAAGTTCAAATCTGATTTTAAAAAAGAAACAAAAATTACCCATTTCGTGAACCTTGGCACTTGGCTAGCGAACCATTAACCTTATATAAAGACCTGTGTTGGTTTATGAATTGTCTCAGAGCCTTGTGTACTTCCGTTGGCAGTTTTGTATTAAAATCTGTTACGTGTTCAGTATTCAACTTTCTTCTACTCAGCAGCTGGGTTTTTTGTATAGATACCTGAGAAAGGGGCATGTCAGGCTGTGGGGTAGCAATTAAATTCCTTACAGCAACTCATAGGAGGTTGAGAATCAGAAGTCTATTGCTTCATCTCACGTGCTTGTAAATAAGATTTTCCTTGCCATTTGTTGTTGAACGTCAGGAACTGTATGCTTCTATACTCTTCTTAATTGTCTTGATTATTGGATGTGCAGGAAAAATCATTAATCCTGTCCATTCCCTCATGTCTCTGCATATCAAGAAATAGTTGTGCTTGATGTTGTGTTTTGACTTCCTTTAAACCTAAGTTAGAACTTCTTTTCCAGGAGTTCGCTATGATGTGGAAACTTTAGATAATCTATGGTTTATCACCTCGGTCTGTTAAACAAAACCCAGAATTTACTGTTCATTGTATCCTGGGGATGGTTTTAGTGCAAGCAGCTGCTGGTTATTTTAATAATATTGTCCTAGGGTCTGGCTCTGTTCTACTGCAGTCCAGTTCAGTTGGCACCTTATCCAAAATGTGATTTATTTCATGCCTAAGAAAATTGCAAATAAGAGACAGGCAATGCTTGTTTAAAATAAAAATTTGATGTGTTTTCTTTGTTAAAATACAGATAGTTTTGTATTATGTCCATTACAGTAAGAGCAGTATCACTTTATTTGTCCATTGTGAGTGTGGGATCTCTTATGTTCAAACGGGACATCTTTTTACATAAGGTATATGCTGGAGAGGCTGCTGTTTTATAATGGAACTATGAACATATCTCCCTCAAAGGAAACAGAAAAAGGAGCAGCAAACAACCATTCTGTCAGGGTCCTCTCAGATTCTAATCTGGATTTTGGAGTGTAGTCTTCAAATTGAGATTTTAAAGCTAATGTATTGGCTTCTGCATTTGCTACTTAATGCAAAGTTTAAACCTTTGCTCTTCCAAATATATGTTTGTCCCCAAGAACAAAATAGCTGACTTGTGATGACAAATAAATCTGCCTTCTAGTGAATGTTGGAAAGCATGAAGGTCATTCAGTATTGCCCACATGCACAAATCATGAGGTTCAAGCTGTTCCCTTTGTAAGGAATGCGGTTTTGTTGCTGCCCAGTGCCCTATTGCACTACATTCCATAACCTGGGCATGGAACATAAATTTACAATGCAATTCAACTTTCTTCATTGTTCAGTTGTTCTGGGGTAGACTTAATGATGAGGAGCCCAAGAGTGCCAAAGGCTGCATTTTTTCTCTTTTTCTTTCTTTCTTCTGCATTGATGCAGTAAGTGTTAGGGATGGGCGTGTTAGCTCCAATGGGTCAGCACTCTGAAAAAGTGCTGGCTCCCACCCCCTCCTAGTGACTGTCCTGCTTTGTATTCAAAAGGCTTCTGGACTTCTTGAAGCAAATGTTATGTTTTATACACAGCCAGTAAAAGAAAGATTGATTTGTTTGGGGGTTGTAAAACTTGGGACTCCAAGGAGCTCCGAAGTTGGCTGTGCTTATCAGTTAAGTCACTTCATGGCAGTTCTCTTCGTGGCTTTAGTAGAAAATTCCAAGATGTGAGGAATGGAGGCCAATTATTCCTTGTGCCATTGGGCATAAATAACTGTTGCAAAAGACTTTTTTAAAAAAGAAGCAATGTTAGGATGCATGCCTTGAGTCACCATGCTGGAATTTCAGCAAGCAGAAACGAAGCAGTTCCTGTGAACTGCTTCCTCAGATTTGTTGCACTTAAAACTTGAGAGATCAAATCTCTCCAGTTGATTCTGGAAAAAAAAAAACCAAAAAACCAAACTTATTTCTTTAATTTTACTTCCAGAATTAGGAAGATCTGTGAACTGATCCACTAAGTGACTTGTTTGTCCCCTCTGTCAAAGGACTGAATGCAAGCCCTTAGAGGTGTTGGAAGCCTCTGGAGGATCTGGGTTCCAGTGCCCTGCTCCCAACACAGCAGCACAGCCCTGGCTGCTCTGAACTTGAACTCAGAGGACATTTTGTGCGTGAACTCGACTCTAATGTGCTGCAGAAGCAATAAAACAAATACATAGAATTCCTTCAGTATAATGTGTTTCCCCTCCTACCTGTTCCACCAAAAACCCCTGAATAAACCCCAGACAGCCCAGGCTTTGTTGCTGTCGTGGGGGTTTCTGCTGCCTCGTGAAAACGAGAGCATCCAAGCTGGCATTCTCCTGGAGCTGCATTATTCACATGGAAAGGATTCAAGGCATACAGCTCCTTTAAATCTGCATTTCTGGGAGCTGCCTGTTGCTGGGGAGAACCTATGTAAGTGGTAGAGTGTTGGGTGGGCATTACTGGCTCTGTGCTCCCCCAGCTCACACACACGTTCTGCCTTCTGTTGAGCTGTTGCCAGCACCATAATTTTTTTTTTCTTTTTTTTTTAAAGAGCTGCCTCAAGACATGAGCTTAGCCTTGGCTTTTTGTATGGGTTTCTGTGCTAATCTGTCATAGAAGTTTGGTTTCTGAGTTCATCTGTGGACAAAAGTGACAAAAGTGTGTGCATGCTTCCGATTTACGTATTTTTTCTCACGGTTTCATATGTGTAGAAACAAAAAGGAATTGTAATCCACATACCTTTATGTAAGAAATCCATGGCAGGTTCATAAAACCTGCTGTTCAACAGATCAGTCAAGAATCTCTCTGATTAGCTATTTACAGCTTATGTTTTGGGTTGGGGTTTTTTTAAAGAAACAATTAACAGGGCTCAGCAGTTTGTTAGTTTGATTTTTCTGAAGTGTGAACTTTCACAGCTTCCAACTACATATCTGTCCCATTGCAGTGATCTGTTCTTGATGAGGTTTTTATTATATGTGTGCTTAGGAGCTGCAGAGACACATTGTCAAGAAACCAACTGTTTGAGAATGAAAAGCTTTACCAAACCATTTTTATAATATTAGCACTTTGTAAAAGCTTGGGTTTGTCGTTCTTTTTGGATCTGTGTGTGTTGGGGATTCAGAAATACCTGTCTGCAGGGAGCAAGGGGCATTTTTTTTTCCACTCACCAGTTTGCCTCAGACTTGTTTCTCTTAAAGACAGGTGGAGAAATATCAATATAAAGCTATTTTCAGTAACCTGGTTCATCTCTCAGACCTTTAGCATGTGAAGTACTTTAAATCCTGCTAGTCTGATGAGAAACTTTTTGCACCTCGTTGTGCTCACCCACAAAGCCAGGCTGGTCTTCCACAGCCAAACAATTCTGTAAGGGCTCGGTAGTTTTGTAGGGAAAGTCTTTAAATTTTACATAGTTACCAAAAGTAGCTGAAAGTTGGACCTCTTCAAATAGTTACATACTTTGAGGTACCTGTTTATCTAAGCTTGAGACTTCTGGCTGGTATGCTAGGTTAATTACTTTTGCTTAGTTTTTGTTCCTGTTGTTGACAAAGCAAAAGGCTGTGTGTGTATTTGTACTGACCTGATTTTTCAAAATGATACAATCGGCTGCTTTTCATTAATCTGTAAATGAAAGTTTCATCATAGCATAGTGACTTTGTTTTTCTTGCTTAGGAGTTTGCGAACACTCTTTGCCTAGACCTCAGATTTTGCCTTTTTCTGTTTATCATTTCCTGCTCTAGAAATAAAAGTGTACAGTATTTGGAGTAAACCCTTAAATAATCACCTCTTAATTTTTTTGTTGTTTTTTTCTTCTTTTTTCTCTTTTGTTTATTTCTTTTTTCTTTTTTTTTCTTTTTTTTTTAACAACAATTTAGAAATAATTACTTTAGAAGAGCTGGCTTGAATTTTATTAACAACTGAACTGGATGCTTTGCTATGTACTCCCATTGTAAAGAGATTCATTAAGGAATGGTCCTCTGTAGATGCACAGCTGATGGGTTCCACCCTGCTAGTGCAGGCAAACATTTTGGCGGCTAATGACTCATCTATTAGCGTTTGTAACATTCTGTGTGACACTTCTAGGCCAAAGCAATGCCAAGCCCAGTTTCCAAGGCTGGGCTCAAGGGTCCTGGTTTGTCAGCGTGAGATGCAGAATGCTCACTGAGCAATACAAAGTGATGATCCTCAGCGATGCCACCTTGTCAGCTTTGTGCTGCGTCTCGGAGGAAGTCTGTGATGAAAGGAATTCGGAGTTCATTAGCGCTGTAGGGGCTTTAAGTGGAAAATAGATGTGATCTGCAAGCACGTGAATGTGATGCTGGCTGGTGGAACAGCTGCAGAATTACCTGGTGTGACTGGGAGAGGGAGCACGGCTGGGGCTGTGGGGTGAGGACTCTTCCCTGCAGGAGGCTGGGGAAGGTCTGTACTTGGATATTAGGAGGTGAACTGGACAAGGTCGTGTTACCTGCTGAGAAAGCACTGCTAGAGAATATTATGCTCTAGCTGGAGATCAGTGCCATGCTACCCTCACTCTGAGCCTCTGCTGCTTCTAGGAAGGTGATGCCTTAGGTTTTAACTTTTCTCTGTTCCCAGCCCTGCAGTGCCCAGTGTCACTCTGCAGTTCCCTGGAGCTCGTTCAGTGCTGTTCTCTCATGCTCACACTGACATAACAAAGCCTCTCCAGCTCGCTCTCCAAGGACACCCAGACCCTCCTGGGCCCAACAACTGCAAACCTTCATCTTGGGGAGAGGAGGGCAAGCTTGGGCAAATTCCATCCTTGCCTGGCTTCTGCTTGGGGAATTGATGCTGATATCAAAGTGGGAAGAACTCGGGAGCTGTCATTGTCCATTTTGGGATGCACTGAGGCAGGAGCCTCTGGAGCCCAGAGTGTGACCTCTGAAGGCCTTTCCAATCAATCCCTCCTTTATTCCTTTATTCCTGTCTGGTCTCTGTTTCTAGGTAGCCATTTAAGGCATCGAAGGAGGAGGAGATCAGCTTCCTCTTGTGGCCCCTTGCCTCAATGGTCTGCAGAGTTAGGCTTGACAGGCTTGTTCAGAAGTCAAGCAGAAGCTCTTGGCTGCCTGTTGTAGAAATTGGAGGAGTGTAGCCTGGGACCTGTTTTCTAGAAAGTAATTCAGGGCATGCAGGCCTGGAGTTATTTAAGAAAACTTCATCCTGAGTTAATTTCATAGGTGAGATTGATGTGGCTTACCTGAGTCATATTTGTCCACAATGCCCACACTTCTGGCTGGCAGCAGAGTCCTTGATGACTCCTTGCCAGCATGTTCCTATCCCAGATGTTAGTCACAGCAGTGACAAGCAGAGCCCCAGGAGAGTCAAGATAAAGCTAATCAAAAGGGGTTGTGGCTGTGCTCTTCCAGTTACTTTGACCTGGAAGCAAAGAGTGATTGTAATGAGAGAACACACCTGATTTTAAATTTGCTTAGAAATGCCATATCAAATGTATGACATACATTTAGAGAGTCCCTACTTTACATTCTTCTGTCTTTTACACATTATGGCTTTTGTATATCTTGGAAAGTGGGAAAGCAGCACGGACAATTGCCTTCAGCCAGTCAGAGAACCACAATCTCTGGTTTATGTCTCTTTGTTTTAAACTGCCAATTGTTTGGGAGCAATTTTACCAAATTTGTGGTAGTAATGCTTTAAATAGGTAATGTTTTCTCAGTGGACACTTGGGTTTGTGCTTGTTTAGAAAGCCAAAGTGACATAGTCTAGCTCCACAAAGCTTTGTTTGTGCTTGTATTTCCACAAAGTACTAGAACAGAGAGGAATTTTCCATTAATGACTGAAATTGTGCTTTGTCAAGCAAAAATGAAGTGGTCTTTAATTCCTAATAATCACAATTGTGATAGCTGCCAAGTAAAGTCTTTTTGATGAAGTTTTGCTTGATGTGGACAGAAGGGAATGATACTCCTACATCAGAAGCAAAGACCTTCATAAACTAGGATGTCATTGTGTTTGGAGAAGAAACAAAGTACAGGAAAGACAGACCTGAAGTAGCCCATTACAAATTTGCTTGTTTTGCCAGTGATGGTTGACCTTAAAAGCAAACAAACAAGCAATAAAATACCCTCTACTTTTTCTAAAGGAGTTGAAGTAGAATGATGAGGAAAATACCCACTAGCTTACACTCAAGGCAACACAGTTTCTGTAAACACTGTTGGATGTAGCTTTGTTCCCCCTTCTGTTCCTGTAACAGAGTACTCTGCTGGAAATCCAGACCTGAGAACCTCTCTGAAGAGTCCTTGGGAGGTTATTGTCACAAAGGCACAAAGAGCCTTGAACACCCCTGTGCTCTGTAGCATGCCAAGTGTGAGATGGGAAGAGGATGCTTCAGAGAGTCCTGTGTGTTACTGCCAAAGGAGGAGCTATTTCCCCGTGCATGTCTCTTGGAGCCTGAGATCTCCTGTGAGTGGAAAAAGGGTTTTCCACGCACAGGGAGGCCCTCAGATGAAAAGCACAACATGTGCTTAATAGGGTTTAGTTGTTTCTGCACTTATTAAATGGTGTAAATCCATGTCATTTCTGTGCTTAGCCTCAGAAGTACAATACACTAAACTGGATGTGTTTCATCCTACGAACTGCTGAGTAAGGCTAAGGATATGAGATATTCTGAGGCATCTCTTTTTCAGTGGTGCATCCAGAAAGGGTTAAGAAGTTCCTCTTGTCCACCTTTAGCTGTAACCTGAACTTTTTAGCAGTACTAATTATATTATTCTTTCACCTGTGTATCTCAAAGCATCTTAAAAATTTATAGTAAATAGCAGCTGGTGTTATATTAATTTCAGAGTTTAGGTCTGTGCCTTCATTTCAACCTAGAGACTCTTAAGGGATCTGTCTTAAAGCTGGCTTTGACCATAAATCTCAGACTTTCATGTTAGTGTACAGACTTTCCTGCCCAATCACTTTGTCTCTTTCAGAAGCAAATGGTTTCTTCACTTGTTATTACTGCTTGGCTCTGTATTTCCCTTCCTTCCAACCTATTAATGGTAAATTCTACACTGTAGCTCACCTGTGTTTTTCTAGAGGAAATATTTCAGAATTACCTGCCAATTTAAACAAGAAAACAGTTATTTGCAATTAACTTTTTATGGTCTGACTCTGTGTTTTATTTCATAACTAATCTCCAGCCTATTAAGCAGAGATACTTTGATTACACCTCACTGCAGACTGAAATACTATAATCAATTTATGAAGCTCTTCTACATGGGGGGGAGGGGGGACTTCAGAGCTTCCTGAACAGCCTTTGCATTTTTTGTTTTTAAAACAGACCATATTCCCTTTTGCTTAATGTTAATCTTCAAGTACTGCCAAGATGATTTGAGATTTTTCTGCCAAATAGCGTGGCTTAGTTTTAAAATGCGTGGTGGCTTTGCACTAATTTCAGATATATTGAAAGGGACTTTGTTTCTGGACAAGTGCTAAAGATTTAAAAGTGCTCCTTCTTCCATATATTGGAGTTACTCCACATTTTAGCCTTAATTCTTGTGTTAATTATACACATGTATAAGGTACCCAATTACAGTGAAATAGCAGCTTTTGAAAGAATTTGTGAAAAGCATTGCACTGGTCATTCCTTTTTAAATTTTAAACAGCTTAAATTTAAAAAGTGGGCTTTGTGTTTTTTTCTTCTCAGCTCTCTCAGAAAATGTAAACGTCCAAACAAATACTGTAGAAATAGAATCGATTTTTTTGTTTAAACTAACAGCTCTTGCTGCTGTGACCTCCTTGCTCTCAGTAAAGATTTTAGTTCGCATACCTGTGACCCTATATCAAAGCACCAGGAAAAAAATCAATGCCTCACAGCTAAGAGAAACAGCAGCAGCATGCTGACTCACCAATTTCCTGACAGCTTTTGCTTTCCTGGTGGAGACAGACAAAAGTACAAGCAGAACAGGAATCGCTGAGTATAACCATAATCAGTAAACCATCCCTTCTGTTAACATGCCTTAAATCACAAAGGACAGGATTACCTTCTTCTGCTCTTTACCTCTTTCTCTTCTCTTCTCGTGCCACCTGTGCCTGTTTTTAGGCCTTTGGAAGAGAAAAGGCAGATGTGGTGTGGGCAGTTGTGCGAGGAGGAGGATTGAATAGATTTGTTGTGGCTGTTGAAGCAAGTGCAGTAGGGGTCATTTAGATTAACTGCCCCGAAAAGAGGAATACTTCACCCGTGGTACACTGCACAGGAAAGAGATACACATATGCACAGGAGCCCTTTCAGGTAAGGAAATGCCCTGGCATCTCTTCTAGGAGGCCAAAACTGGAACTTCTTGTCCTGAGCATCTGCTTGAAGTTTCCCTCATTGATTATACTCCTCTGGTCGGTGTTGTTATTTGCACCATATCCAAAATAAATCATCTGAAGTATTTTTTGTTTTCCCACTGAAGTTTTCTTTGATTTATTGGGCTATATTTACAGATGTGTTTAAAAACAGCACTGTCTGTCCATGTGTACATAACCTGACTCCAGTGGAGCCTGAGACCTGACCAAAGGCAGCATGGTGAGGTCCTGTATTTTTAACAACCATATTGTGTTACACATATCATGTCCCTGACTGCTGCTACTGGTGGCTTTGATTTTGAAATGTAATATTACACTGAATACTAATGACTCAATATTGCCCTTCATTATTAAAGATGTTCTTTGGGCCCAGCATTTAATTCTACTCTTTTTCTTGTGCTTTGCTAATAGACTTTTTCTGAGCAACGTGTTATATCTTTATAATATCTGAACAATTTTATTTTCCACTTCCTGAACTAACACTTTGTTCCAGGTTGGAATCATCCTGTACCTTGATTGCTTCTATACTATCTATGTTTCTGAGCTTGATAAATTAAGTCTTCTTTCACTTTAGAGATCTCTTACTGCCTAACTCTTCTCACTCTCATAAGTTACTGGATTTTTACTTGGGACTTCTTTTTCTTCTGATTCTTGAAGAGCCCCTTCTGCAATAGGTCAGAAAGTTTTAGGCCTACAAAATATAACTATGCCAAAAGCAGAAACAACTGTTAATCTGAACAGTCAAATTTAATGCAGTCAACACACTTAAATATTTTAGGTGAGTTACTCCTGCCTTCTAACACTATGCACAAAAGGTTGTTTTCATGACTTTGACTGAATAGGATGAAGCTGACACCTGTTTATGGAGCCAGTCATACACAGCAAACACAAACCTTACAGAAACTCAAAAGTAGCCAATTGCTATTTTCAGCAGTTCCACTTCAGAGTTCCCAGTTTCCAGCCGTGACTGTTCAGAATTCAGTCAGGCTCCAAGCAGTGTGCCGGCAGTTTATATGAGCTTCATTTTCTATTTAGTTTTTTTTTCTTTTTAATGACACTCCAAATATTGAAATGGTAAAACAAAAATCGCTGAATGATACATAAGTTTGAATTTAAAAAAAAACCTTGTCGTTGACTGTTTCTGTTAACACAAGCCTGGCTCTAGGTGATCTCCTACTTGTGACTTGGGTATGTCAAGAAGGGACTGAAAAACAGCTGCCACAATTGTATGAGTATGAACTCTGCTTTGATTGTAAGTCATGAGGACTAATGTGACTCCCACCAAAAAGGGAGTTTCAGGAAATTGTTCAATGCCAGGAGGAGCTGTAACTCCTTAAATTTTGGTTGTAAAAGGAGCATCTGAGGTTTGGGATACAAGAAAAAAAATGAGATAATGAGGGAATAAGAAGGAATCATACGTAACTTGTGTTCACTAGGATTTTCAGGTATTAGATGGTTTATTAGTTACCAATAAAGCTGTTTTTAAAATAACCATAGAATCTTTGATCTTAGTGAAGGCATAGTTTGAATTCCTTGCCTTTCTTTCCACCAAATTTCCTTTGCCTTGGGATTTGCTGCCAAAAATGTGTGCAGCTCTTTAAAGAAATAATATTGGACTACACCATGCAAGAAAAATACTTGAAAAGTCTTGTGTGAATCAATAGAGTTTGTGAGACAACTAGCTTAATGAATTTTAATACATTTGTCCCTCACTTATAAAACAGATTTAGATCTTTTAGCTCCTATCTGCAAATAATGTATTTTTTTAATATGATTTAGGCAACTCCTTGGAAGAATAATTTGGCAAGTTCTGTGTGACTTTCCAGCTTTTTTCCTTAGTGTTAGCTGCCTCAAGACTACCGAAGAAAGTGTGGATTTGGCTTCAGCCAGTCTCAAAATTTCCTGTGCTGTGACTTGCTGCCTCTCTGAACTGCAGTGCATTAAAAAGAGAAGTGTCTTTCCCGAAAACCCAATCAAAGCTCAAGGGAGGTCTCAAAAATCAGGATTAGTGCCTGGAAATGGATGAACTTGTGGTGGCTGTGATACAGAAGTTTTCCACGTTCCTTGAGTGTCCTCAGTTTGGGAAGCAGGTTCCTGTGTGGGGGGCACAGGTCTTCCTTGGACATCGCTTTCTCAGAAACATTACTAAAGATTTTTCTGGACTATGCTTATGCCAGCAGTTCTTATTGAGGTGTTAACCTGCCTAAGGCAGCAGTTCCTGGGAAGAAATATTCCCATAGGTATGATGCCTTAGGTTTTAACTTTTATATTTTTCAAATCCTGTACTGCTAGTGTAGCTCTGAAGTTTCCTGTAGCTCGTTAAGTGCTGTTCTCTGTGCTAAGGTAGACATAACAAAACCTCTGTAACTTGCTCTCCAAGGACACCCAGAACAAAAACTGCAAATCTTCATCTTGAGAAGAGAGGCAAGATTGGGGAAATTCTATCCTTGCCTGGGCTCTGTTTGGTGAATTGACTCTGATATAAAAGTGTGAAGAACTGTCATTGTCCATTTTGGGATGCACTGAGGCAGGACCCTCTGGAGCCCAAAGTGTGCACCTGAAGGCCTTTCAAATAAATCCCTCCTTTTTTCCTTTATTCCTGTCTAGTCTCTGTTTCTAGGTAGCCATTTAAGTCATCAGGTAGCTGAAATGTTTCCACAATGCATGTAACAGTAGCTGTCAGCGGGAGTACTACAATTGTTTTGTCAGAACATTTGAAATGGGTTGATGGAAACAGTTGTACTTAATAGGATTTCACCGACTGGAAAGCAAACAGGAAATTGTCCATCCCATTTCCATCCCAGCAGAAGGCCCAGGCAGGGATGTGGAGGCTGGGCATTACAAAAGCTGGATTGCTGCCCATGTTATTATGTACTTCAGGGAAGTGAGCAGAGACTGTTCTTAGCCTGGCTGTCCATCCCAGCTTGCCCAGGCAAGTTCCCTGTTTCTTTGACAATGCTAAAACTGGGTTATGCACACAGTTTGCACAGCCAGCTTTTATGATGCTGAGCTGTAAGGTGATCCCAGCCTGTGAGGGGCTGCTGGGCTGTGTAACTGCTGAGCACAGGTGCTGTGTTCCTCCCGGAGAGCTGAGCTCACACGTGCAGGGCTGGGTGTGATGTCTGGGGGAGCCGTGCCCTGCTCCCACCTTCTGTCACCAGAGCTGTGCAGAGAGCATCTCCCCTGCCACTGAGCCAGCCCAGCAGCGTGGGGAGGAAGCAGCACCACCTGCAAACTCCTGGGTTACATAGGAAGGGAAGATTCTTGCCATACCTGTGAGTCTGTGTTTGTGAATAGCCCAGGCATCATCTCTGAAAGGCAGCAGAGAACTTGGCCTAATTATCGTACTCATGGAAAGAGCTCCTTGCTGTCTCACCTGAAGTATTTCAACAATAGTTGTTTTTTATTGTCTGTTGAGTGGCATCGCCTCGGAGCTCTTTTGAAATATGTTGCCTGCACGAGAAATGGGGAAATGTTTGTATCCCCAGCCTTAGTTCACCAGTCTTAAAACCACAGATGAAAAGCCATTACCTGGCAGAGGTGTGTAAGGACTGTTGTTCTTGAGGACCATATTCACAGGATGTGAATGTGTGCATACTCTGTTTCTTCAAATTGCTCTACCGTGTAACTGGTAATCCACGTGCCATTCTGAGGTGGGATATTATCTGTACTTCTTATTAATGCAGAAACAGAGGCAAAGTTCAACTGCTGGCCGTGGGATGTGCCAGGACACCAAATCTGTGACAATATGTGTTTGCTGAGTGCTCATCCACGTGCTTGCAGCAGTAGGTTGTGCCTCGCCACAAGCAGTGCTGTACAGCATGATGGAATCTCTTGTCTCAGGAGCTGCTGAGGGAGTGAGCTGGGATTGGACTCTGTAACCAGGTAACTGAGGCAACCGTGAGGTTTCCTGTCATTCAGTCAGACACCAGAAGTAAAGATCTTCTAAATCGGTTTCCTAAATATCCTCAAACAAATGCAGAAGTAAATCTTTCTGCAGACTGTCCACAGTCTGACTACTTCCATTTGGAAATAACTTTCCCCTAAGGCTTTCTGTCAGAAGGCTTTCTTGGTGAGAGCTTTTTCTTCCTTGTGCTCCGGCTGGCGTTGGAGGGGGATGACTTAACACCTGAGGTGTAGCTGGACTGTAATGACAATATAAATCACAGTAGGAGGGGTGCAGCTGCAATTTATAAAATGTGCTGGATGATCAACAGTCTGTCCTGGCTGCTGCATGGATCGTGGTTAGCCATGATAAAGCACTGCCTGTCAGTGTATCGCTCAGCTGGAAACCTCGCACAAATTGAAGGATGGATTCTCTGAGCATTCTGGAGATGCGGGATGCTTGGTCTGCCAAATACTTCAGGCAGGATGAATCGACCCCTTTCCTAATTAGGATATTTCCTGATACTTCTGGAGGTATTTGGGGATTGTCGTGAAAAGTCTGTTTTCTAGATTGAAGCCCAGCCAATCCCAAATCTGGAAATAACTGAGAACAAAAAGAAGAGTTATATTTGTCAGCTCTACTATTGCGGGTAAGTGAGATTTAGAGACTCTTGCCTAGTGCAGAAAGGATCTGAGAACAGTTTTCTCTTATGGAAATAAGTAGAATTACTTACATGCCAAGGAGTTTATGTGTGGCTTTACTCCTTTTCATGGGAATCTGCGCTTGTGTTGGGATGTCTGTGAAAGTTAAAACTAAACCAAGTTAAAATAGATGCATTAAACTCAAGCTGGATGCCCTATCTGTATGGACCACGACAAGCTGAGTTATTCTGAAAATCATCATGTAATATGTGCAAAAAACGCACAAAAAGGTATAGATAGGAACCAGTGCTAGTGAATTCCAAAGGTGTTGTTTACAAAGTTCTTGCACGCTTCAGGATTTACTGTGTGGTGCATACTGCTGTAATATTCCTGTCTTGAGACAAACTCTTTTTCGTGTGAAGTGGTCTCTCTGGAGTCAGTGAGGAGAGAATACCAGGGGGAAACAACTGGGCGTTAACAACTTCCCACAGGATAAAGCACAAAGGCTCCTTCCTTCAAACAAATCCAGTTACTGGGTGTGAGCAGGAAATCTGAATCTTAGTGGATTTCTGCAATTAATACAGGCCTCTTGCTCCAGAAAATAGTTAAGCAGGTGTTTATAGCAGTGAGGGAGCTCAGAGTCAGAGCTGGTTATACTGATTCATTCTGGTTATTGGCTTTTCTTCCACCTTCCTAGTTATAAGTAATTTAACTGTGACTAACACCTAAAGCTGGGACTATTCTGCATGTCACATAATCCTTTTTTATTTTCCACCCTGCTTGATGATGCAAGTTGAAACAAAGGCCCAGTTGTTTAAGCTGCCTGTAAGCTCTATAAAAAAGTTCACGTGCTTCCAAGCCGTGCTTTTAAATCACACCTCCAAGCCCGTATGGAAAAGCTACAGGCAAGTTTTGAGCAATTCCTTCTTTATTCTGTTCAGCACACAGCTGATGACATCACAAGAGCAGCAGGAGGAGCATTAGCATGCAGATGGTTCTTTTAAGTGCTCTGCCTGGTGAGAGATGGAGGTGGGAGCAGTGCTTTGAGGTCAGGTAAGGAGGTACCTGGAGCTTTCAGCCCCCAGGTGACTGGATCAATGCAGAACATGCTTGATGTGCTAAAAGCTCATATCCTCCTGGTCAGGACTTTCAGTGCTGCTCTTGGGTGGCAGATGTTCTCTCTAGGATGTGACTATATGGCACTAGGCAGACTCCCATTTCTTTTGAAGCCTTTCTTGAGCAAGTAAGAAATGGAGGACTTGAGCTATGCAAATAGCTAAGTCATTCATGATGTTCTAACACTTCCCCTGATGGTTTCTGATTTCTCCAGAAACCAGAGTGCTCCTCTGCTCTTTGTAAATAGAAGAGTGATGGTAGAATGGGACGCAGGTACAGAGCACATCACTGCTCTTGAGGCATATTTAGAGCAGTGTCAAAACTGCAATCCTCACACCCATGAATCATCTCACTTTAGTTCTGCCATTCAGGAACTATCCAAACTTTTATCCAAGTGGTCCTTGAACACAAGGGCCAAAAGTGTTCCACTTAGGTTAGAAAAGTTTCAGAGGCACACAGTATGGAGTGTAGGAGAAACCTGGCCTTTAAAATGAGACTTCTGGACACAGTCCCAGGGGCCATCACTTCAGTACCTTGGGCAGGTACTGAGTGTTCTTGTTCTTCCTTTCCCTTTCAATGTCACTGTACAGCTGTGAAGAAGATTCCATAAAGACAGTGAATTGTAAGCTAGCCCAGGAGACAGGAGCAGTTTTCCCATATGTGTTTGAAGGCACAAAGACAGAAAGAGACACTGTGTTAGTACCAAAGATAAACACAGATCTGGGCTTTAAATATGGAGTTCAGCTTTCTCAACATCTGTGTAGTTTTGATTCCTCCTGTAGCTTATTGGAGTCCTCTTTGCTTGGCAGAAGGGAGGTGTCTCAGGAATGAGCTGTTCGGGGTATGGCTCCATCCCCAAGTTGGGGAAGGAGGCTGTGGGTTGCTGGCAGGTGCTTGCTCACCCTGCCTTCTCCCAAGGTCAGGTGCAGTGTTTCAGCCTCAGCAGGAAGGAGGAATTGCTCTGTGGCAATCCCTGCCCACAGGTTTCAGGGGGTAAGTGGCATGCTATAAATTTACATGACGGCAAACCTTCAAGTGCTGTGATACCAAACCTCGTGTTTGCCTTGGAGGTGCTGCAGTCCTGCAGCAGCTGCCTGCCTCAGACACCAAGGTTGGTGAAATCTGTGCCACGTTCTTGAGTCAAAAGTATTTGCTGTTTGCTTTGCTTGCTAAGGCAGCCTTTAGCAGAGGTAGAACTGTGCCATCACAGGATCAGGAGGTCGGGTACACACCTTGTACAGAGCCTCTGTGCATTAACTCTGCTTTTCACACACGGGAACAATTTTTACAATTTTTTTTGTTTTTTTCTTCTAGCCATTTGGTGCCACCATCCCTTACCTCTTCATCTCTGTTTCTCTACACGAGGGAAAACAGAATTGTAGATGGCAGCAGTCGCTAACTCTCAACCTGACAAAGATGGAATTCATTCTGAAAGCCACAGAATTATGTGAACCTGTCACAGGATTTCTTAGCCACTTCTGAAAAAAGTCTGGATTTAGTTTCAACAATTTAATAATGAAATTCAATCATGAGTAACAGTCCCAGGAGAGGTACACTAGCTAAAGGTCTTCCTCCCAGCTCTCTCCTGGGAGCTCTCATGACAGTGGGAGAGCTCAGAGCTGAAATGGGGATAAGGTGTCACACTGAAGAGATTTACTGATCTAACCTGGAGTAGACAAAAGAGGACTGGTGTCTGACAGAAAGAAAGTTTGGGCTGTCCCTGCAGACTTTTAGCTCAGCACTGTTGGTTTCAGTGGCAGCAGGACACTGGCTCTGGTGCTATCAATCCTTTTCTGGCCTTGCATGGCCAGCAGTGCTTGGGTTTGTGTGCTGTATCCAGTTGCATCCTGGCAGAAAAGGAAGGCATAAAGAGGACACTGGAAGGCACCTCAGCTTGCTGGTCAAGAATCTCCATTTGCCTTCAAGCTTTTTCTGGCTTCAGGCTCTCTGGCATGCCTCCAGTGAGAGGGCACAGTTATTCAATTAATTTGTAGGGTGCAGTCTCGGGATGTTTCCTGGGTTGGACTAGTCCACATCCAACTTTTGCTTTCCATCAACAGAGAGATGTAGGAGGTTTAGATTTTGGGAAGCTTTGTCGAGTACCACACACATGCCAGAGGTTCTGAAAAAGCAGGTTTGGATCAATGGCTTTGAGGACAAACATTGCCACTGCTTGGTCTTCGTGGGAGTTGCTGTGTATAAGCAGACTGCTGCCCAACTTCTAAGCTTTTCAGCCCTGTGGTTTTTAAGGTATACAGGCAAAAGGTGTAATGTGATCAGGTTCAGCAGCTCTTACACCTTTATACCTGTGCAGTAAGTCTTTGGCAAGAAAAAACAAAGGTGTCCACCAGACTTTAGAAGTTTGGTTTTCTGTAGATTGGCTTTTTGAGTAAAAGGAAGAGATAGTGATGTTCTCAGTAGCAAGAAGGATTCCTGCTTTTTTTTTTTTTTTTTAATTTAGAAATTTAAAGGGATGGAATACAAGAACATGGTTTATTCTTTTGTCTTGTTTTCCCCTCCTTCAGAGAACAGATGTTGGAGTTATGCTTGGTTATTCCAGTACTAAACACTTGCCTTAAGCAGCAGCATCACTGAAAAAACACCCAAGAGAATGAAAAATTGTATGCCATGCCACAAAGCACGTATGAATGTGGGCTTGAATTTTGGCAGGAAAGGAGGTGGGAAATGCTTTATTAGAAACCTTGTCCAAAGAATCTATAATTGTGGTAATGATGTGGTCCTAAGTGCTAGGGCTTGTCCACAAAAAGACTCAATGTTCATAGAATTTTTCAGAAGGCTTTATTATTATCAAGAACAGAGAGCAAACCTTTTCTCCCTCCAGCCCTGTTAGCTGGGGGCATTGTCTCTGTGTGACTGAGTCTCCAGCACAGTCTCACAAATATGAAAACAAACAAAGACAAAACTCTTTCATTGGTCAAGGAAAGCACCTTACCAAAACATCTTTCATTATTTCCATTCTTCTCCTGGGAACCTACAGAAGTTCCCTTTTAGAAATGGAGTAAGTGTTGCATTTCAAGACAAGTTAAAAAAGGAATTGCTTTCTCCAGCTTGTTGCTGGGATCTCTCTACGATCCACTAAGGAGTCAGCACCACATATAATGGCACAATTTAATTATTTTGGCAAGGTGCTTGAGCTTCCATCACTCATGGACAGCATATCTCTGGGTTTTACCAATTGCTGTCTCTTGCCCTGCACACTGATGTTTTAAGAGAATAACATTTGCTGAATGGGAGCACAGAGGTGGAAGGTAAATAGAGTAACATTTTCAACTCCAGCAGAGTCTACTCTGGCATGCAGCACACTGCCTTTGCTACAGGGATTTGTGTGCTCTGTGGAGTGCACTGGACTGAAATTAAGCATTTGCAACATTATTTGTAGCGTCCACCCTGAGTCCTGTTATCTGTATAGATAGGTGTGTAATGATGTCGTTCTGAAGCTTTTCCACATGCTCTCCTCTATGTCCAACTCAAACTACGTGCAGAAGGCATCACCAGTGCTGTGAGAATGCTCCTGTGCTTCTGCTGAGCTCTGCTCATGTCAGTTGTCCTTTAGAACCCAAGTGATGCCTTAAATGGCTACCTAGAAACAGAGACTAGGCAGGAATAAAGGAGGTATTTATTGGAAAGGCCTTCAGAGGTCACACTCTGGGCTCCAGAGGCTCCTGCCTCAGTGCATCCCAACATGGACAATGACAGCTCCCGAGTTCTTCCCACTTTGATAGCAGCATCAATTGCCCAAGCAGAAGCCAGGCAAGGATGGAATTTGCCCAAGCTTGCCCCCCTCTCCCCAAGATGAAGGTTTGCAGTTCTTTTTCTGGGTGTCCTTGGAGAGAAAGTTAAAGAGGTTTGTTATGTCTATCTTAGCATAGAGAACAGCACTGAACGAGCTACAGGAAACTTCAGAGCTACACTAGCAGTACAGAATTTGAAAAATATAAAAGTTAAAATCTAAGGCATCACAAACTGCTTCAGGGGTACCTCAGATTAAGTTGGCAGTAATCTCATCCCTTTTGAGTGTGCTCCTGGCTGCTCTCAGTTATAAGCATTTCTTTCTGGTTTTGCTGCACTGTTAACAAGAAGTGCAGACCTGGGATTGAGTTTGAGTGAGAGCCATTCAAACCCTCCTGCAAACACTACAGATCCACCTGCCAAGCCCAGCAGAAACCACGCATGGGGTTCCTCTGATGGGGTCTAGGTGCCTTGGTGTCTTTAGTGCAGGTAAGCTGCCAGGTGAGAACTGAGCCCTGCCTTCCTGGCTTCTCCTGAAGTTTGTTTCTCCTCTTACCTGTGTTACACAATTTCATTTTTCAGTGCTGCTGTTCTACCTTCAAACATTTCTCTTGGTTGTAACTTTACTCTCAGAAATGTCATTCTACAAGGCACTTGAGGTGCATTGCTCCAGCACCAGGAAGGATAATGTTACCCCTGGTTTTTCTCACTATTTCAATACCTGTCTTTTGATACTCATTTTGGAAATAGCTTTTATCTTACGCAAACCTGGCCAGCCAGCACTGGTGGCTGAAGAGCTGCTTCTCTCACAAGTCTTTTACTGAGACTTGTAGTTTGTGAGGATTGCAAAACCATTCGGCTGGCACCTGCCAAGCTACTAATTTTTCCAAAGCTGTGACTAACAAAATATTTTGTGGCATTCAGTGATCAGTACAAGTAGACAGTAAAAATCTACTACGTTTATTTTTATGTCTAAGTAATAAAAATAGGCACATTATATACTATGCATACATATAACATATATAAAATTGGTTTTTAATGGGAAATGAGCAGCTTCCTCATCTTTTGTAGTGTGTTATGGATGTTCACTGACAGAGGCTCAGACAGATCTTTAATCTTAGAGAGATTAGGTTTGGTCCTATCTCTGAAACTTTGCATGTAATATTAAAATTTAATGTGTTACATCTTGGTTTCTTAAAAAGTACACAAATCTGATTTCTAAAAACTGAGCTAGAAGAAGAAGAGAAAGCTCTCTCTTAGGTAGAGCTAAGAAGTACCATTTCATAATGGCAATAAAGCAACAATTTCTTGAAAAGAAGCCTAAGAGGGACTATTGCTTACTGCACTTTTTTCAATTTAACAATTGGGAACAGTGGGTTAAAATTCTCTTAAACTTGTCATGTGCTTATTTTCTGAGCATCCTGGATTATCTGCAGTTTGAAAACAGATACATTAGTAGTGAGTTGCAAGGAACAATTTAATTTGTGTTTTTCCTACATTTTCCTTGCTATTCATAGAACATCATAAAATATGCTCTTTAACCTGGTGCTATGTTTTTCAGCACTATTACTAGTGAGAATAGGCTTAGACTTATGCCACTAAAATCAGAGTAAGCTCATACTTTTTCTTGCCTTGAAAGAGTATCTCAGAGGCCAAGCCCTTAATAATTGAAAAATCCAGATAAATTGGTCATTTTTCCCCCTTTTTTCCCTTGCTTTAATCTCCTCTTTGTTTTCGCAATCTGAAGTTGCCATTTCTTGTTGTCTGGTATCTTTTGTCACTCAAGTTTACATAGGAAAGTGTAAATTACCACTTATTTTTCTGTAAAATACTCAGAAGGAAACAGGACCGGTGTCTTTCCTGTTCCAATCCCTGCTTAACCCTAGAGGTTTTTGACAGGGGCCCTCTAAGCAGTGAGTATTGCTAACAGGAAGGATTGGGGGCTGCTCTGTGAAATGACAGGGCCAGGAGCTCACAGGTAATTCTTACTTGCCTGCTGCATCTTCCCTACAGGTATCTGTTCTTGAGTCATTTGATTTTCTGTAGCAGAAGCATCAAGGAGAAAAGTGCTTTCCAGCATTTTTGGTTTGAGTTCTCAGACTGCTGGGGAAGATGGGAAGAACAGAGGTAGGCATTATTTCCACTTTATAATTAGGTCAGTGATTTCAATTTGTACCGAGAGTGTTTGAGCTGCGTCAGTGGTGGATCTGCAAAGGCAGTTGCATTTTATTTTCCTTAATTTTATTGTCCTGACAGATACATGAGCTGCTAAAGAGAGAAAAGCACTTCGAAATGAAGCTGCTGTGCTTTTCAGTGATGTTGGCCCCCTATGTCCTATCAAAGTCTTTACGCTTGACAGTGTAGAATGTTTATTTTTAAAGATCTGGTTTTTGGGTGGATTCTTACAGTTCAGCAATGGTCAGTGTAAGGCAGTGAGTAGAGACTGTCAACTACGACTGTCCTCCTTTTGGAATAAGATTTTTGAGAATTAAATGTGAAATGAGTTGGGGTAAGAAGTGGGAGGATGTCCAGAGAAAAGGGCTGGCAGAGAAGATAGAACCTTTGAAAGCTGATGCTTTACAGCTCACAAAGGATTCCTGCTTTTTTTCCATCTGCCATGGCAGCTGCTTTGCCTTTGTTACCCCTCTGCACCTCTGAGCACTGGGGAGCTCTTGGGACAGAAGAGAAGTCACCCAGGAACTCTAAAGCAAAGCATTTTTAAGGAGTAGATGAGGTGTGTACAGATCTGTACTGACATCCGTGGGGAAGTCTAAGGGAGGTGGGGAGGAGCTCTGAGGTGAGAGAAGAAAAGGAAGTATACAGGGGAGGAGTTCTTTATTTCCCACTGATTCACCACCTAAAAAAACTGCCAAATGTGAGTGTGCCATACAGCTGCCTTGGGAAGGAAAGGCTCAGTGATTCATTATGTTTGTTTTAATTGAAGAGTGATTGGAAAAACAACTTATTATCTTAATAAGCCAGTTCAATGCTGTATAGTAAAACCCTTTACAACTACCATTATGTTTCCTCACCCCAGACGTATAAAACCTATATTTTCCATCTGTGAGACATTGGCAGTCACCATTTCTCATGGCTTTTTCAGGTTGGCACGTGAAAAATCAGAAGCATTTAACAATTCCTGTTAAATGTATTTTTGTGCTAACATGTTGAAAACGTGATGTCTGCAGTTTGGGTTGCATTGGCAATTGTACATCCAAGGGCTGTGCTGGGATGTGACTGGTGTCACCTCAGGTGTGCAGGGAGAAGGAGGCTGGTTTGAGGGTTTTGGAGGTCTGTTTTGGTTCATCAGAGCTCATTTCACAAGCCAAAGGTAGACAGAGCTCGTTATTTTGTTGACTGTCTCCTTTCCTATGCTGAAAGCATGTGCAGAGGAAGTGGAAATTTCATGTTTGGTTTTCCTCACTCTTCAGTCCTTGGCTGTTGAGTCAGCTTCCTTTCAAAGCCTCTGGTAGCATGAAAAGCTGTGTGATACAATTGCTGCTGTTTGGGTTGGTGTTTTAAAGGCGTTCTGCTGCAGGTTATTGCTCCGCTGGTGTGTGGTTGGTAGAGTTTAACTTGTTACATTTTTGAAGTGATTTTTTTTTAGTGGGCTGCTAGATCACTGCATGTAAGGCATGAGCAGAAGTAAATGATTGTATTTTGGGGGTTATTGAACTAAAGTGGGGAATAGAGCTCTGTATTAGATGTGGAATCTTCGGTGAAAAAGGAGCTCTAAAATTAAATCACCTAACAAAAAATACGGAGTTGAAATAATGTGCAGGCAGCTGAAAAACACAACTAGATCTTTTCTTTCTGGCAGTTATTGTAAAGCAAAATAAAGAGTTTAGTGGCAGTAAAAGAGTTTAGGTCAACATAGTGCTATAGCCATTGTCAGTACCTATTCAAAGGTGCTGGTATTTTTCGAAACACCTGCCTGTGAAGGGTTGGATTTTTGGTAGCTGTATTAGACTGCCATGAGTTCTGTTACTACAGCACAGTCACAGGAGTTTCCAGTTGCTCTTGCAGCAACAGATGTTCTATATAAAGGTTTCAGATTAAAAGGAGGGGAGAATAGAATAGTTATATAAATATACTCTGCTTCTGTTCCTGCAGAAAAAAAACAAACTCTAGTGGAGACTCATAAATCAAAGGAAAAGGGAGCACGCCTTGTGCATGTTAAGTCAGTTATGTGGCCTGAGCTTGTCAGTCAAACATAATGAAATTCATATTTCTGCTGAAATTACTGTTTTCCGCTTCAGAAAGAAACACAGAAGATTTCACAAGTTCATGAAATGCCATGAGTTTTAAATATGTGGGAATTCTGTGCAAGGAAAAATTTACTGATGCAGTACAAACTAAATCATTTTCTTTTAATGCAAGGGGAATAACATCATGGAACTTGGCTAGATACTAGCCATGGTGTTTTTCTAACATTTGATGTGCCACGTAGTAATAATCCAGCTGTGAGAGAGAAAAACAATGGTCATGGGAGGAGATGTATTGTTGTTTTGGCATGTCATGATGATAAAAATGGATTGTTGTCAATTTTGGTGAAAGGAAGGGAAAATTCTTTCTAGTCTCTTTGTTGTCTTGGGGGTGAAAAATGAAAAGCAAAACTCGGTGGGATGAGAGGGTGATGAAGCACAGTAAAAATGGCTGAGGCTTCTTACTAAAATACCTCTTTGCAGAGTTATTAATACTGACAGGTGCTTTAATAAAGAAAGATTCTGTGATTCCAGAGGTGATGAAAGATACCTTTGTTGCTTTAGCCAAACTACTAACCAAACACTATTGCTGAGTTATATTTCTCGCTACCTTCAGTATTAAGCCAGTTTGTAGACATGTCTGAGCAAGAAAATATACATTTTTACTGTGTATACAAAAATGTGTACATTTTTACTCAGCATTATAGCAGTTTGCCAAGACTCAGTCAGATTTACATTAATTTTTTATTTGTGGAACTTTCTTTTTGACTGACCACAGCTAGGTGCCCTTTGTACACCTAAGTGCCTTTGTGGCCTTACAAACACTCGTAACAAATGTTGGCACTTAACATTCCTGAGGTTGCTCATTCAGGACCCCCAGGCTGCCTGCCTGGGGAGTGCTTTGGGGTGTGCATCATCCATTTGCACAACCATTAGCTTCCTCTGTGCACACAGTGGCATCTTCCAGCTGTGCAGTAGCAGTCAGTCACTCACAGAGCTACAAAGATGATGACAAAACAGCAACCAGCCTCTCTGGCATGTTCTTCTAGCCTGCCAGAAGTGTGATTTATGCTCAGTAACCATGCCATAGATGCTGGGCTTGGTCATGGCACCTGGCTCCTGGGTTTGTGTTTTCACAGCCCTAAATTCGTTGTGTTGCTTAATGGTTGGGACGCATTGGGAATTTCTTGCTTGTATTTCTTACACTCATGCTATGAGTATTATTTCTTGGGTTGAACCTAGGTATAGTTACTGTGGCTGTTTTTCCTTGCAGACATCATGGGACCTCATTTCAATTAAGCTGCACTTTCTCTCCTGCTGCCTCTGTGCTGCTGAATTCTGACCAGGCAGGAGCTGCCAGCAGCACTGAGAGTTTCATCAAAAGTGCCCAGCAGCTCCTTTGTCAGTCAGGCAGGCAAAACCCACAACACTTTTCAGGCTGGGGTTTATAGGCACCTGCATCAAAAACATGATTTCTCATTTCAATCTCACTGGTATTTCTGGAGACTTTGGGTTTTCAAGTCTAGGCAGAGAAGAAATCGAAACTTTTTTTTGTAGTTACAGCAAAAGGCAGTGGCCAGTGCTGAAGCTCCCAGCCGATGCAGAGTGCTTGTTCTCTGTGTGGTGGGCACGGGGGGAGCAGTGCAGCATCCTGTTTGTGATACTTGGCTTCTGGAAATGAGTGTTGGACCCTTAGACCTGTCATCTGCAGGGTGGCTGGAGCTGGAGGAAGGGCAAAAAATAATCACCCTAAGTAGAAGTGCAAACAAACCATCATGCTTTTAATCACAGGGACAGAGTGGAAATCATAAATCAGGGAAGGGGCTAATGGAGTGGTTACAGGAAGGGCAGGTGATTAGGAGAGGTTAGACTTTTCTTTCAAGATGCTTTAGCTGCTCACTGACCCTGCACAGACTAAATTTTTGCACAGCAGATATGATAAATAGAAAACAAGATTATACGGAAAGAAATCAGCATTGTGTAGATTTTCTCATGCACCCCTTTAATTGCATTTTCTGTACTCTGAAATATGTGCCTAAGAGAAGCATACATGTGGTAGCAAAACACTGCACCCTTCTGATGTACAGCACAGAGTCACACAGGGTTCATCTGTTCCTGTTTCTTACCTCGTGGAGTTTTTTTTTCCATTGCATTTCTCTCAGGATTGAAAAAAACCTTTATAATATAGTGGAGTTCTTTTTCCAGAAAAGAAAACCAGTGAAGTTTGAAGAGATGGAAGAACATTGTAAAGTAGCTTTTCTGTTCATGTACACCTTCTTTTCTTACTGGGGCCAGGAAGGACCAAACTGGGGAACCTGTTGCTTTATTTCTGTATCTCTTGCCTTAGGCACAGCTTTGAGCCTGGAAAGACAGCCAGCAGAATTTTGTACTCAAGGAATGCATCACAACAATATTTAAATTTCAGAGAACTTACGTGCTCACAAATAGGTTTTTATATTATCTATCAGTTATTTTAATCAGATATTTAATCTTAAAAACCTCCTCTCCTTTGCTTTAATGACCCTTTCTTAAGTTTTACAGTGATCTTTACCTTTCCTTCATGTACAGTAGTCCAAAATTATCCTACTGCTACAATAGCACCTGGCGATTAAAGATTTCTATGACCTCTTTTCTGTTTTATTTCAGTTTTGCAAAGCCTTGGACTTCTGAAACAAACCTTATGTCTTCAAAAATGTCCTTATTTTTAGTATATCTATAATAGTCCCTGACTACAGACACCTTTGGCCTGATTTTGAGAAGTTCCCAAATGTCCAGCGGATGCACTGCGAGCTATGCATGTCCAGAGATTTCAGTTCCTTAGTTTTCTTACACTGAATTTCCTGAATGTTTTTCATTTTTCTCTCACTTTCCAGTCTTGCAAAAGGTTTCAGTGATGCCACTGCTGTCCTGCACTTCATGATTCTTGGCATAAGCTTTGTGAGCTTTTTTATACGAATGATACCATGGTAACATTTCGTTATCTTTTTGATGTGCAAAAAATACTGTAACCAGATTTTTCACAGGTAATTTGGTTGTGTCACTTGTAAAACATAACTGGGAGTCTGGGCAAGTTTCCATTGTCAGTTTAGGACCTGGTTTGAGATCAGTCCTTGCCACTGAAGTCCTGCACGTTGATCATCTCCCCTTTCCCAAGAGGTGCCTCCTCTGCCTGTGTCTTATCCCGCAGGCATTTCTGTAAAATCTACTGGCAGATTTCTCCAGATCATTTAACAGCTTCTGGTCTTGTAACACCCTGGAGTTCAGAGAGTCTTCCAGAGTCAGAGAGAGGATGCAAAGCTCCTGTAACTCTGTATGATGTGCTTTGAGCAGTGAGAGGTTCTGGACAGTGCGAGCTGCAAGCCCTCGCCCTGGGCAGATTTGAGTCTCCTCCTTGGTCCAGCACAGCCAAAGAGCTCAGGGAGGGCAGTGTGCAAGAGAGATGTGTTCCCTCCAAAAAACAGTGTGAGAGAGGCTAGAGACAGGTGCAGGTAAGAGTTATTGGCTGAATCAGCCCTGTAGGCCAAGAGTGAACAAACAGGATCTTTGTGAGTCCCTGGGAGCTAAAGAGTAAATTGCCCCAGGTAGCAAGAGTGGTGGAGAATGAGATTCCAGCCCTGAAAGCCTTACAGCATCTCCTTTAGCAGTCTGACTTGTCCTGTGATGCAGCCACTTGGCTGCAGACTCCAGATTTAACTTTTGGGGGGTTGACTGATCCTGTGGAAGTTTGTTGATTAGCAGTTGCAGCATGAGGATTACACTTTGGTGGAAACAGAGTTGCTCTTGCAAAGTTCCTCCAGGCTTCTCCTATTTGCTGAGTTAGTGGTGTGCAAGTGATACTTGGATGAAGGCTTTTTTTATTCTTACTGTTTAGTTTGAGGGCTCTGCCTTACAGTAGCTGGTGGGTGACCAGCTAATGTCCTGCAACGTGGTGTTTTTTAAAAAGGATTGATGCCTTCAACATTAAGAAAAAAATTCCTTCGCATTAGTCCATTTTAACAGCCAAGGCAATTTTCCACATGGTGGCTTTATGGAAATGGGTTGCAGCTCTTGCCAACCATGACCAGAACATTACAGGAAATGTATTTTCATGGAAGATTTGCTGCAATTGCCAACTGGAGAAAGGGAGGGAGGCAAGGGTTTGTTCTGTTAATGGACAACTGCGTGCCATGGTGTGAATCCCTCCTGTTAAATTAAATTGGTTTGCACTTTCCACTATTGCTTGTTCCATGCTGAGAGAAATAGTTACTGATAAACCATTTCCCTCTGTAGGAACTGACGTGTTGGTATAGCATGACACCTTATGCTGAAATGGGGTGTACAACAAACACATTTAGGTGTCTGACTCAGATAATTTAAGTGGTACAAACAATTGGAATATTTCCACGGAGTGGCTTGGTCAGAACCAGAACTAATGGAAATTGGCTTTGCAGCCTCAGTGCTTATAGCTGGTAATATCTTACATGATTTACAGGAATACTGAAAGAGATTTTGAATCTGCAGATATTACTGCACATGCATGTCTTCAAGCACGTGAATAATATTTTTAAATTAAAAAAATTAGCTTGAAAGTCTGGAGGTTTGGGTGGATTTTGATGCACTGTATTTTTTTTTCCATAGCTCTTAAAGTTCAATACTTTCCAAGCAGAAGCAGGAATGATATGTGGCTTTATTTATATGTGAAAATGTTATCCGTGCTGGGAATATATGATTGCTGGCAGGAAAAAGCATTGCATGACTGATTTCCCTTTGGTAAATATTTGAATTCCAGTAGGTCCTTTATCAGTTCCATATGAGATATTTTCCAGTTCTTCCTGCATACACAGCAGATAAGAATAAAAGAGAAACAGAAGAGAGAAAATAGGTACAACCCCTAAGCTAAACTCCTTGTTTCTGTCAAAGTAGTTTGGAGCTCAGGGGCAGGGATACCCCTCAGACACTCATGGAGGGTCTTACTGGCTTATGTTCTCATTTAATTTTTATGCTGCTTGATTTCAGTCCTCTCTTGAAAGGAATTTAAAGCTGAGTTCTCTAAGTTTGGGTTGACCCTGACCCTGGATAGGTAAGTCTGTTGAAACTGAGTTTAATAGAAATTTTACTTGAAATCAGCAAACTGAAAAGAAGCACGTGAGGTAGTTTTTGCTCTGTAAGAGGAGAGTCATGCCAGACTAGGGTGGGGGTGGTAAGACCATCCAGATAGTAAAAATAGTGTTTGTAAAAAAGTTTGGGACTGCTCAAGGTTTTTATAGTCATGTGTGGAATTTTCAGCAGTTGTGTTGGTTTCACTTTGAATTTACTTTAGAAAGTTTTAGTGTCTACTGTGTGATGTTTGTAATTGTATGAATAGGGAAAGAGAAAACAATGAAGACTAATTTGATAAAACTACCCTGAACATGCAATAGATGTATTTCTTAACAAACTGCCACTCTCCATGTTATAAAATATTCATTATTAGTCCTTTAATTTCCCATTCCCAACAAGAAGAGATTAGTTCAGCTATGTTTGCCTGCAGAAAAACTGGAATGACCAATTGAAGTTCACTCTTTGAGGAAGAGCAGGTACTGGATAGATATAGTCGATATAGTTCATGTGGCAGAGGATATATTTAAAGTCTGGCTTTAATTTTGATCCTATCAGCAGCATTATATTAACATTGCACAGCTTATTCTGCTGTACTTGTCGTGCTTTCACATGTGTTACACAGAGGGAAGCACCAGAGTAAAGTGGAAGAAATTTGGAAGTGGGAGGATGGTGGAAAGGCTGGGGCCATAAAGGATCTGACACTGTCCTGCTTCCTCTTTGTGACCAAACTTAGGAATTATGAGGTTCTTCTTCACTTCTTTGTAGAGCTTGGTGATCAGTGAGAGAATGATAAGGGTGGATGGTCTCCAGCCATTTCTTTAGCATCTTGAGTGTGAGATTTGGAAAATATGCATAAAGCTCTTGAAACTGCAGAAGTAATTCAGTCCAGAGCTGAGGTGGGGAATCAGTCATGCACTGCAAGGGAACTCATTTTGCAAGGGAACCTTTTCATACTTTCACCCTTTTCATACTGCCCTGATTGCTGCTCCTCTGAACAAAGCAATGTGCAATGAACCACCTCCACCAAACGTGAGACTTTGATACAGTGGTGAGGGGAAATGAAAGGGTACAGGAAACTGAAAAGAAAACCCTAAGTCCTGTCTCTGCAGTAAATATAAACAGGGAGTGAAGCTCACTGTGTGATTCCTGCTTTTTCTTTGCCTCTTTTAATTTTGCTGATGGGCAGCCATTCTTCTGAGCCTGAGCTTCACCTGTCATCTGCACTGCTTGGGGAAAGGCCTGGAGTTCGATAAAGCAGTCAAATGAGACACAGGAAAAACAGTTCTACAAATCAGCACTGCCTCCCCTGACTGTTTCCACCTGACTGGAGTGGCTTCTGTGGTAGATTGAGTATGACATGCCATCATGTATGCCAAAGACAGAGTTATTAAACCAACGTACCATGCATGATTTCTTAACACAGTATCACCAGAGGGCTGTTAAATATTCCCTGGGACAGGAAGAAATGCAGGCTTTTGAAGAAAATCAAGCTTTCACGTGCCAACTGGCTATTAAAAACTCAATGAAAAATTATGGTTCCTCACAATTGTGCCCCACTGTGCTCTTGGAGAGCTCTGTATAGCTTTTTCCCTCTCTGAATCCTGTTAGCAAGGCAGCTCCTGACAGAGAAGGGGACTGTGCTGTCTGCCTGGATGAAGGAATAGAGTTCTTTGCTGAGTAGTAGATGTGTGTGGTGCTTAGAAAAAAGTGGCTTAATCGTTTGTGTGGTGAATGCTCAGGTGTAAGGAAGGGAGATAAATGTCACACATGCTTTTTACATGGGAGTAGGAACAATATGCTGCCAGTCAGCCAACAGGTGATTTACCTGATGTGTGTTAGTAGGTACCTAGTGGCATGGGTGAGAGTGGTAATGCTTTTTGGGGGAAGAAACAATATATTTTGCAATGTCTGTTTCAGGAACAAGCATTAGATGTTTGCACCAGAAGTGACATTAAAGCTTGATGTCAGCTCATAAAAGCTGAGAAATGCAGAGTTATAACTTAAGAGTCCTTTTTGCCTCAGACATGATAGCATCTAAAAATAAAACATTTTAACTCTGTATCACTTGCTTATCAGTAAGAGTGAATGCATGTAGCAGAAGCTGTGCAAGTGGGGGGAAATTACAAGGTCCGTCTTTGATTCCTTTGTTCATTTTCAGTAACATCAAATGATGGAGAAGTGTGATTTTGCTTATGCAGGAAGTTTTCTCTTCACCAGTGATTAATCCACTGACCTTTCTTGGATATTTTTTTTTGTTTTTTTGTGTTTCATAGTAAAGAATGATACTGGACTTGTGACTTGAGATTTTCTGTATTTCATTGTCTTGACTTTTTCTTGTTGCCAGTTTTTCCCTGTGGCTGGGTATGTGGCTGTGAGAACTGCATTAACATCTTTTGGTAGTTCCCTGACTGCTGTAATTCTGTGATGAGTCTTCCTGGCTGGACTGGAAACGGATTTCCTTGGAAGTGAAAAATAATAGGCTGAAGACAATTTTAGACATCGCTTCCTGGTTTTTAGCAGTGTTTTGCAAAGAGACTCAAGTTTATAAGAGGCCTGCATTGATTTTAAAAAATCCCAACTGGCTCCTTGCCACTTTAATTAATAAGAGCTAGTTCCACAAGCGGATGTTTTAGTTATGAGACAGCCAGCCATTATGATCAGTAACTATCTGCTCTGAAAAAACTGTGACCTCAGACACACCTAAAATGGCAGCAAGAAGGAGCAGTGGTACTTGTACCGTGAACCCAGAGGCTGACACACGTTATCACCGCTTGTGGCTGATTTATTTCAGGCATATCCTTTGCAATTGTGTTTGTTGAGAAGGAGTCTTGCTAAGAGAAGGGTGTCTCAAGATAAGAAAATCTATGATGGTGATCTTGAGATGGTGAGCCATAGAAGTCTGTTGTTAGCATTACTGCCATTGGTTCTTTTTGCAGGTCACAGAATACCTGTAAGGACTCAAAGTTTAGATCTACATGCAGTCTAAATCAAATCCTTCCCTTATCTTGGATATAGGGAAAGGCCATAAAGGTTACAGGTGGGTGGCACTAGGAAAATGCAGAGTCAGCTTCATCAGGTACTAAAAAGAATTGAAGGCACAAAAGAATTTAAACCCTTCGCTCCAATCTGAGTCATTAGTTGATCAGGGATTGTCTCCTGTTGTTAATGTAAAGAGAGAAGTCTGCTTTCATAAAACAGCTGAGTGGAAGTTGGATTTACATAGGGCTATTTTATAGATGGGTTGGTTTTCTGCTTTCTCTTAAACACTCAAAGCTTACTGGGTGTTTGTATCTGTAGCTGAACAGCTGATGCTTGAAAAAAGAAAATGGAAAGGAAGAAAAGAGAGAAACAGCTATTTTCTGAGTTGCTATAAACTGGTGTCGATATCCCATTGTTAACCAGGGTTTCTCTTAGTGCTGAGCTGAGGAGTTACAGCTGAAGACTGGGGCAGTGAGGTCTTGTAGCAGCCAGGAGCTGCTCTGCCCTGTAGGGATTATCCCTGGTTCTGCTTTGGCAGGGCTGAGGGGCTGAGCAGCAGCAGAATTACTGACAGGAGGAGCAGTGAGCCTCACTCAGTCCTGTGTCCTCTGAGCTAATGGGAAATAGTAACACTGCAGTGCATGGGCTGTCTCCTCTTTCCTCTCTCCTAAAGAAAGAAGAAGCTTTTATTGTTATTTAACAAAATGCTGTATAACTTGACTGCTTTTTACTGTTGTTTGCTAATTGTAGAGGCCATATAAAGCTATTTGTTTTGCCCTTGATTTCTGTGTTACATGGGTAAGATCTAGGGCAGTACAGTCCACAGTAAATAAAGGAGTTTCATGGATGTCCAAACTGAGCTGGGCACCTCTTCAAAATGGAGTAGGAAGACGCAAAGGGATCATTCATTCTTTCTGCAAACAGCACATGTAATAAAAAGCTTCATTGGGTTTTGTTTTCCTTCCTTCACACAGCAGCTGAATTCCAATTATACTCAGATTTTTTTCCACTGTTATTAGAAGGTGAAGAATGCTATTATTCCAGCATTACCAATTCAGACATGAAAATGAAAATGTTTATTTACTTTTGTTGCAGAGGTTGAGTGCATGAGCCTACTTGCATTGCCATCAGTGGCAAAGCTCCTATTAGTTTCAATGAGAACTTGGTTGTCCTCTTGCTGGGAACGGAAGATGCTATGATCAGCTTAATTTGTGACAGCTCTAAGAGTGTTCAGAGCCAGGGAATTGAAAAACAACCCACAATAAAGAGGAAAAGTATGTTAGAAAAGCATCCAGCTATCATATCTGTGGGCCTGGTAATAATTTTAGGGGAAGTAAACAATGGCGATGGACTCTGAAAACATGCAGTGATCAGTAAAAAATACCAGATTGTTGGAAAATTTTTCCCTGAGGGAAGAAATCTCTCTTTTGAAAAGAATAACTTCAAAACAAATATAGCAGACATGTTCAAGATTTCTGAAGCATAAAATGGGAGGTGTGTGGATTTGGTTTAGTCCAGTTTAATTTGTCTCCAGATAGGCTTTGTGGATGTCCCAGCTTGACAAGCCCAGTTGTCTGTACATGTTCCCAGGCTTGCAGCAGGATGGGAGGGAGGGAAGGGAGGGAAGGATGCTGCTGCTGTTCCTTCCAGGTGTGGAGGTGGCCCCAGGCTGAGCAATGCACCTGTGCTGCTTTGTGCCCAAAGCTGCCTGGTTTGAGAGGGGTTGGAGAGCTGATGGTGTGGCTGTGTGCAGGAGGAAACTCAGAGTAAGTAGCACATTTCAAATCTGCCTTTGCTTCTTACGCTGGCAGGCGTGAAGCAGAGCTAATTTTGTTTGAATTTTACAGTATCTCAGCCAAAGTTTATGTAGTCCATGTCTCTTCTGTTTGGTGAGTAATCACCAAAACAAAAGTAATCAGTCTGTGTCTTTCTTCTTAAAAAGCAACAGAAAGTCATTATGGGAACCCTTGAAATAGAAGACATGGGAATATGTGTTGAGAAAGGAACACAGGTTTTTTTGTGTGTGTGATTGTTAATGCCTTGCTCTAAGTAGAAAGCTTTTAAGTTTAAATAACAGTTTAAAAGTGTCCTTCACTCTACATTTTTTGATTCAGTTGCTTTCTCTTGGGAATAAATTTGAGCAGAGAAATGATAATTCCTCAATGAAATCAACATTTATTTCTTGTCTTGTATTTATATTTACTAAGCCAAACCTTCAGTACTTACTTGAGGTTGGGTTATGGGTTAATGCATTTTGTTACTCCTTATTGCAAGCAGCTTGATAGTTATTCAGTCTGTCTTCTCCATGCTCATCCTTTGCAGGTAGGAATGCAATTACTCCCTGCTTGTTGCATGTTTGGAGGTTGTGGAAAAGAGCATGAATTTGATGGTGGCCAGAATGGGCAGAACTGGTTACATTTGGGTGGGTATTTTTGGTCTGGTGAGGTTTATTTTGATTGTCTGTCCTCTCCCCCTCACCCTCCCCCACAACCAATACTGGTGCATGTTCTGAAGAAATAGCATTTCACAGAGGGAAAACATCATTATTGCTGATTTCAGTCTGGGTAGCTTATTTGATTGCTAACCAGATGGCAAATCCCTGTCTTAAATAAAGAAAGTATCCAGCTAGGATAAACATAATGTAATTTAAACTGTTTTTGGGGGGAAAGGGGAAAGGGGGAATTGGTTAGCAAACACTAAAATGATGCTGTTCCTGGTCTTCCTTATCTCTCAAAGTTGCTTTGGGAATCCGAGTGCTGCAATTTCAGATTCCTGCTCAGCTTCTTGGGTTTGGCAGTTTAAGTAGATTTGTACAGCTGCACACAGCCTACAGGATTGGGCATTTTGGGTCTTAAAGATTTGCTTCTGAAACTCTGTTTCACGTTTTTAAATTAATTATTGAGCTTCTGGTGACTGAACTTCCCCCTTCAGTGTTGCAAGGGTTATCCCAGGCCCTGTATTTTATCATCTATTCTTTTTATTTGATTTTGATTTAGCCATGCCTATCTCAGTTTGAAGTTCTCCTGTCTGCCAGGGTTGATTCTTTCCCTGATCACTTTTCCCCCATCCAGGGGAAGGTAAAACAGGAATGTGTATCATCCTATGCAATCTCAGTCTCAAAGAGTGGTGCCAGAAGATGAGGCAGTGAAATTCTGACTGCCTGAAGGATTTTTACATCTCTGAAATGCATCATGGTGTGCTTTCCCCACCAGACTCCTTCATGCCTTTCCCTAGACAAGGGGTGACTGTGGCTGCATAGGCTACAGAGCTCTCACACTGAGAAGTGGTTCAAAATAAAGCACACCACCATAAGGTGGCACAAACCTGGGCTGAAACTGTTTTTTTCATCATCAACCCATGAATCTGTGGCAGGGTGCTAGAAGTCACTTTCTGTTCTGAAGTAGATCCGATTCAGATCTGATCTGAATTTGGAAGTAAACCCTTTTTGACAGGGAGTTTCTTTTGGAAGACTTTTTTCTTGCAGCCCTGTTGTTTCCCAACTGATTGAAAGTGTTGGGAGAGGAGAAGGAGCACTGTGGTCTTTCATCTTAGAAAACAAGTATTTGGGTTACTTAATTTGCTTTGCACTGGATTTTTCTCAAAAACAACCCAAGCTGGATCTCTGAAGATCTCAGTGTTTCTGTGACAAGAAAAAGGAGCCATGCAGACATGACATCTGCAACTGAGATCACAGAGCTGGGGAGATTTCAGGCCCCATGTCCCTCGAGGTAATGCTGATGTGGTTTTGAAATGTCTGTTGTCCATTTTAGTCCGCTGAAATTATGGCACCACCTCTAACCAGTATCAGATTCTTTTCTTCATTTGCTTACTTTTTCTTTCTAATTACGTTTTGACGTTGCTTTCAGATAGGATGAGTTAGTACCAGGGTGTGTTAGTCTTCAGCATGGCAATGATAAGCAATTTCTTCTGTGATAAGGGTGAGACAGTAAAAGTTGCAAAATATACAAGTTCTGGGCTGGCATTCAGTATTCCTCCTCCTCTTGTATACTCTTTCCCCTGACAGCCCTTCAGGTGAGCAGGGTGAGGTGAAATGCTGTGCTCAGAAGGGCAGGCTGCAGGTCCAGCAGCACCATCCCATCTGCTCAGTCCCAAGCTCAGCTGCCTTTATGTAGCACCTTATTTTTGGTGTCAGTAGTACCTCCTGTGGCCTGGCACAAAGTACCTGCATCTTATCTTGTAGCATGGATAGATTTTGCAGCTCACAATGAGGTCTCTGCAGTTAGAATTATGCTGTTACCAATAACTTCTGCTTTCCAGTTTCCAGTTTGCTTTAACTGCAGACCAAGCAACACTACTTTCTCAATTGAGTGTATTTCTCAATTGACCTATGTACTTTCTTTTTGGACTTTGTTTTTATCCCATGACACATCACTATTGTCCTTGTTGTACTTATGCAAGTGTTTGGGGACCAGGCTTCCAAACAATATCCCTGAAAGCAGTTGATTTCAATCGATTTTTTCTAACCCAGATAACTTCTGTTTTCTGCACAAGGTCCCACAAATATCTGCCTCAATGCAGCTGAGGAGGACTGAAGTATAATGCTGAAGTATGGATGAAATACAGATCCGTTTTTGTTCTCATCCTATACCCATGTTTTCAGTGCTGTAGAGTTGGTGTGTCACAAGCCCACCAACACAGCTGATTATTCAAAAACAGTGTAAAGGAGTTAGGGAAGGCAACACGAGTGTTTGGCTCTGCAAGAGCAGAGTGCACACAAGCCTGACAAACTCCCTGGATGTGCTCTTTGCTATTCCCAATACCAATCTTCCCAGAGAATCTACAGCATTTGAGGTTTGCCTTTTTCACCTGCACTCAGTTACTTTCTGTAGCAGAAGTGAGCTGGCAAACCCAGCAATGTCTGTAAAGCTCTGGGCTTTGTCACACTTGGTTTTATTTTATATCCAAAGCACTGATAATATATTGATTGCTGTGTTCCACAGCTGAAATTCTGCAATTTTAAGTTGATAAATTGTCTAAAAAATCTTTTTTGAAAGAGGGTAATTTTTCTGCTGACTCTGTCATCTTTTTGGTCTTCCACAGAGATTCTGTAGCATGAGAGCCATTTATTTTTAGTTTAGTGTTTAAAATTCTGTGAATTTTGGCATGTAGAATTTTTCTTTCGGTGCTTTTATTTGTGTTACTTCCTAGATTAACGTTGTTGATAATCTATATATAAACAGTCTATTATAATGCTTAATGCATTGTTAAAGGAGACCTGGAAGGACTTACTGTGCTGTAAAAGAATAATTAGCTATTTTTTCTTTGTTACCCTGAATTGAATTTTCACTCTGTGTCATATTGACTTTTAACAGTTTATTGAAAACTAGATTTGAGAAAGTCTGACTCTCCCCCGACAGGCTAATCAGTCAATCTCTAATAGACCTGTGATGCTCCACAGCCACCAGCTAATAGATTTTCCATTGTTGTTCCTTCCTTGTTGATCAGATAATCTGTTGCAGCAGTTGAGTTATGGTGTGCACAAATGGCACTTTGCAGAGCATGAAGACCCTAAAATTCCCTTATACAAAGCTTCCCTTCATTCTGGCTTCGTGATTTCCTTGCTTCCACCTGCTTTTTTTTTCCATTCCTCTTCTGATTCTCTTAAAAACCACTGCTTGTTCAGTCTAGAGCTCCTGGAGGGCAGGAGACTGATGGTTCTGCCACCTTTTTTCTCTTATTCTCCATGGAACTGTGATCCCAGAGAAATCAGGAGCTCCCTGTTGAAGTCAGGAAAAGCTTGGGAACTTTTCCTGCTCCTCTGGTTGGTTGTTTTACCCTCAGAGCTCCTCAAAAAAGGCTTGGCCTGCGAACCAAGCTCATGGGAACATTTGCCCCCAATTCTGGGTGAGCTGAGAGCACCAAAGAAATGAGGAGATGTTGTTTAGTGCAGCACAGAGTGTGGAGTTGGAGTTTTTAGGTTTGCTATATATTATATGGAGCCAACATGGAGATTTTAGGGTGTCAGCTCCTTCTTCTTCATCTTCTTCTTTCTTCTCCTTCTCTTCCTTTTTCCCTCTGACATGAGTTCCTTCGACTTGTTAATTGGTAGATAGAATTTAGTGTAGAGGAGACATGTCAATGAGGTTGATATTCACTGGTTTTGGGAACAAAACAAGATAGGTAAAGTTTTCTAACTGGTTGATAATAGATATAAAAGCTACCTGTTTTGGGTAGCCATTGCCATTCTGCCCTCGTGTTCCTGGAGGTCACAGCACAGTCTGTGCCTCCCAAACTTTGATAAGAACCAGAAATAAACAAGCTTTGAAACAGCAGAAAGAAGCCTCATTTCATCTTTTTGGGACATGGGACACTGAAATAAGGAACACAGCTGGGCCAGGAGTCAGGGTCCAGAGAAGAACACCTCCCCCCTGACACTCCCTTCCTTGCCTTTGGTTTAGCTGTGGAGTTCCAGCTTCTACAGGAGTCACTGCTGCTCCTTTCTGCTGGGGGCACACAGATGTAGAACAATTTCACCTGCTGAGGCTTCATTTGCTGTCAGGGTGCAAGGAGAGGCAGGGTGTGGGCAAAACTTCTCTCTGTGAGGAAGTTGATGTTTAGGGAGCTCTCTGAGAGCCTGTAATCTGCCGTGAAATTTATGAATATAAAAACAGACCATCACAGATGGGCATTATTAACAAATGAGTTCATGCCGGCGAAGCATGAAAGGAAAGTAAAAACATAGCAAATGGTATTGTTTCTCCGCAAGAATTGGACTCTAAAAATAAGATTTTGAGTTAATCTTGCATGCTGCTCTGCACTGTGGGTCCAGGTTGGAAGCCAGGCCTCCTTTCCTCTGCTAGAAATGCTCTTAAAATTACGTCAGTGTGTGAAAGGCAGAGCCAAAATACTGCATAGAAATGTAGTTGGGCTGTAAGAAGCATATCTGGGGGCTGTAGGTCTAATAGGAGCAAGTGAAGGTGTTTGGAGTTCTATCAGTAGCTCTGCAGTGAGCACCCAGCTTTGTTTCTGCACAGAACTTGGAGAGGTGTTTTTAACCAGGATCAGAAGTTAGCAGCTCCTCCTTATTTATCTATAGGCTTAATGGGCTGCTAGATTGAATTTTTCATCTTCATGTCAGGGGAAGAAGAGTAATTAGGGAAAAAATTCTATTTGTGACTGTGCACTGCACATTGTTTTGTGTCTGCACATCCCCACCCACCCTCCTGTCCTGACAAGGGTAATTTTCAGAAATTTTAGCTTAGTGAACAGTAAGTTGTGGGGATGGGGATGTGGATGGACACATGCTGACCCTTCCTTCCCCCACCACCCACCTGCAGGGAGTGGAATTTTTCATAATAACTGGTTGATGCATGGACAAGTTACTTGTTCTTAGAAATAGGAAATACTTTTAAGGATAATTCCCAAGGAATGTATTTAGAAGAGGAAAAATACGACCTTTGTAGTCAGTTTTCACCTCTCTACTGGAACTGTAGAAGTAATTTTAAGAAAGTTTTGATGTAGCAGCTTTGAATTCAGAAACTAGTTACTGAAGGGTGGTTGTGCCATGAAGCTGACTTCTAGAAATGCAGTAGACTCCAAATGTAGTTTCATGTTGTTGCCATGTTTATGTGACTTTGGGCCCTGAAAGTCAGGGTCTTTTAGACCTGTCAAGCTTTGATCTGGTTTTACAGCCTTCATTGCAATAACAGTAACTTTTCCCCCTACCCTTGAGTGGTGAGCTTTTAAAATTGAAGTGGAATGAGTGTGGGGCTGATTTGGTTAAACTCTCTGTTTAACATCAGCACATGAGGCTCCACAGCTCATTTCTGAGTTCTGAGCTTCAAGCACATGGTGAGGTCAGGCATGAGGGGATAAGGCAGTGTCTTGGATCAAAAGGGACAGAAAATTACCTCATCCCAGTAGGATTGCCAGGAGAAAGGTGTTAGATAAATGGAAAATAAATAACAAAAGCTTCTAGGGATATTTGGGGGAAATAGGAGTTTTCTGGTTAGGAGATTACTTAGATAAGCTCACAAATGCTTTTTCTTTCCACGAGTTCTCTGTTTCTGCTGGCTTAAGCTCTAAGTGTAAATGAGACAAAGATCTTTAGCTGGTAATGTTCATCAGAGTGTTACAAAACCAACCAGAACCTTAAAATTGTTCTGAAAGATGAAGAACTGGGCAATAGAAACCAGAAACTGCCCTGAAGGAATGACCCTGACTTCACGATTTCTTTTATAACTCGTCATCCCTTTTTAAAGTCACAGCTTTCATTATATGCACTTGTAGAAGAACCCTGTCTTGATTTTTGATTGTTAGTTTGGTGCTTTGCTGGGAGGCTTAACCCCATGAGCTCCTGCCCAGGTACACTCCATGGATGTGAGGTGTGGTCCTCCACTTCTCTAGCCAGAAGTGTCTCCTGTGTAGTGCTTAAAGCTCTTACAGACCTTTTGGGAAAGCAGGGTTCATTGTTTTGTGCAAACATTGTCAGCAGCCTTCTGGAGAAGGAACTTAGACTTACTGGACCCAGTCTTAGATGCTATTTCAGGCTGTAGTAGAGCCCAGACAGGAGTGAAGATAGGTTTTAAGAACTCTTAAGAACTCAGGCCAGAATGACAGTGGAGCCTTCATCCTGTGGTGTTTGCTGCTAAAGGTGGAAGATTCCATTACTCTTTACAGCAAATAAGAATTGGATTTTTAAAAAATGTCTAAAATTCTATTCAAAGTCAAAGAGGAAAAAGAAGAGAGTACAAGTAGGAGTTTGTATATGCATCTGTTGCCTCTACCCAAAGATTTTGGTCAGAGAGAGTGATTGGCCACCACGAGCTGAGCCCTTCCCTCTGCCTCTCAGAGGAGCTGAACTCCAGCACTCACACTTGGTAGTCGTTTAAAGAAAAAATCAAACCCCAGGTTTGATTGCAATTGGATTCCAATTATCTGCACTCTGTCTTGGTGGGAAAGTGGATGCATGTGTGGAATAAAAAAGGATTGGCAGCAACACTCTACAGAAAGAGATGATGCAGTTAAAACTACCCAAGCTGTATGTGACTCGCTCCAAAGCTCCCCTACCCCTCTGGGGGGCCAGGTGCAATCTGCCCTTCTTGCCTTGAGCTGGGAACAGTTGGCAGTTTGTAATTGTCATTTCTGAGAGGATAATTCCAGGTTGTGGTGGTTTGCACAGCCTGGTTTTTGGTAGCAGGGGAACCACGGAGGTGGCTTCTGTGAGAAGCTGCTGGAGGCTTCCACCATGTCTGAAGATGGACACACTGCTAGCCAAGCCTGGGCCAGTTAGAGATGTTGGTAACCTCTGTGATAACAGAGACAAGAAGAAAATCAAAACAAAGTTTGTGGCATAGGTTTAATTCCAGCTAAAGAAGAGGAGGTGAGAACATGTGAGGGAAACAACACGGAGACACCAAGGAGGGGCAGGAGGAGCAGCATGGATTCTGACAAAGCTGAATAAAGAACAGTAAAAAAAGAGTGTTGAAACTTAGTGAGTGATTCCAAAGAGAGTATGTTTTCAGTACAGGAGTCACCCTGATCATGAGCCATGTTTTATGAATACTTCTGAAAGTGCCAAGTTACGTATTTTTGTTTCATTTTTGCTGGCCAATGTCTTAATGCTCACCTGATTGTTTATACAAAAAGCTAGGTATTGCAAGCTGGATGAAGTTTCTGGCTTAATCTTTGGGAGCTTGATGCTTCAGAAACCACAATGGTTTTCTAAGGAATTACTGTTGTCAAAATCTATCTGTGGTAAACTTCGATAAGAAACAGTCGAGGTAAGCTAGAGGGAATGTTCTCTGGATCTCTTTGGAGATCTCTAGCTATAACAGTGAAATGGGGAAGAATTCTGTTCTCTAAACCACATATAAGCAGCTTCTGCTGAAATCATCACTCTGCCCATGAGGTATTTAAAAGAGGTTGGCCAAGCTGCTGGCCAGGCACTCTGAAGGTCAGTCTGAGAGGGGCTGGGTACTCTTCTAGTCCAGCTGAGAAGGGATTGGCTCTTTGGAGCCCTGGGTTTAGGTTTCTTCTTTCAGGCTGGGAGATGAGGAGACTATCATTTCATTAATGATCTATCCAAACATGCCTGCTTATCATGTGGACTCCTTTGTTTATAAAAGGAAATTATCCATTTAATGAGTAATAGCAAAAGAAGGGGAGGGGGGAGAGAAACCCACTCCTGCATCCATTGGGACAAATTTCCTCGCAGAGAAAAGCCTTCTGTTTCCCATAATGAGTTCCTCTGCAAATAGAAACCTATACTAAGTGCTCCTGCTATGCTAGTGTGTGTGTGTTATGTATATTAACATAATTGTGCAATAGGTGTAGCATATGAGTAGATGCCACTTGGATACAAATGCAGAGGCTTTGCAAAAGCATGGGGGGCAAGTTTGTCATGAAATATGTTAGCTGGAATTTCTTCATTAATTAGGTGAAAGACTCCACAGTTCCTAAGGAGTCCCTTCATCCCAGTGACATCCTTTCTCCTGTTCCTGCTACCTATATCTTTAATGTAATATTTCTGAAATCCAATAATCCAAATCTATTTGTGAACATGTAAAGTTGCAAGGTGGGAAAACCCACATCATTTGAAAGGTTTTGTGGTACCTTCCAGGGGAGAGAGGGTGTCAGGCTGTTTGTGAAAATCGTGGTTCCTTGTGACAGCAGGTTTCCTGATTACTGTGATAAGAAAGGACAGCAATGCTGAATGGATAGGCAAAAAGAAATCTGAGACCAGAATACAGCACTTCAGCCCTCACAGACAAATGAAGTGTAGAAAAGGGAGGCCACCTTTCTTAGACACAAGGTCACTAATTCAAACAGTAGTGGGGCCACTGCAGTGACTCCTACACGTGCTTTGAAAATGTAAAGCCAGAGCACCCAATTAATACATCTGACTGGTGTTGATCAGGAAAATACATAAATAAATAAATGTTGCTTTGCAGTCTGCATCTGTTACACTTCCCTTGGAAAGTCACTGAGAGCAGGATCCAAAATCCTTCTTGGAGAAAGAGGGGACAGAGGGATAAAGGACATGAGCAAAGCAAGAAAGGTAGAACTGGGGTGAACAGCTCCATTTCTATCTGTGCAAGATTTGTCATCTTTCTCAAGCTGCTCCATGGCATTAGCCTGGGTACATTGCAGGGTACAAACTGTTTCCTTCCCAAGCCTCCTGATGCAGAAGCCAAATGTTGCCAGAAGCTCTCTGGAGATTTGGTGTAGAGCCTTCTGAGGCTTCGACTTTCTGCAGCTTCTCCTGGTGGGGGAAAAGAAACAGGATGAACTGGCACCTGCTGGGGGTGGCATTATTTCTATTGTCTCATCCTGATGTACCATTCAGTGTCCCTGTGAGCTCCACAGCTGTAACAGTATGAAAATAAGATATTTTGACATGCTTGGGCAATACATTTTCAAGGGATATAATTTGTTTTTCGACTTTCGTACTTCGTTCCTTCAGTCCTGGATTACTGCTTCTTTTGGATGTCTTTGGGAAGCTTCATTGTTAGATGGAGTTACACTTGGAGTCAGTTTTTATCCTGAAATTTGGTGGAGGGGCAGGGTAAATAGTAATTCTGAGTGCCTTCTTCGATTTTGTGTTAAAATGTAGCGTGCTGCTTTTTCCACAGTGATTTTTCAGCAGTTACACTCAGCTGTAGCAATGGAGGGTAAGAAGAGTGGATTAGGAGGAGCAGGAGGTGACCTCTGTGCATTCACAGGCACTTGGTAACCTCTGGACCACCAGTCTTGGTTAAGATTAAACAGGTCTCAAATAACACTTTGTTACTTCTCCTGTGTTTCTATCAATTTCTACCCGAAAAAAAAGTATAGAAAAGTATAGATTTATTTAGGGGAGAAATAGAACAAGATAATGAAGACATTCTTGCATTGAAACTGCGAGAGTTTAACTTTTTTAACTTAAAGCAAAAGAGAAGATGACATTTTGAAAACAAACATCATCGTGGAAATGATCAAACAAGCATTTTTTCTGCCTACTTTACCCTTTTCTAAGCATTTATTGCAGTTTCTTTCATTGCACTTAGGTCAGTGTTTGCCGTCATTATCACACACATGCTGTAACTTAGCAGCTTCACTGACCAAGGCAATCATTGCAAGCACAACCCAAACATTCTGACTTTTAAAAGGAAAATAAAAACATGATGGTTTTTGTAATTAATGCATGCATTTTCTGAATAGTGGGAAAGCATCTGGAAGTCAGCATTCACTTCTTTTAGGTCAACGAATTGTTTTGAGTTTAAATTGCTTGAATTTTTCCAAATACTTTTTAAACAAAAAATTCAGAAGTATTGAAATGATAAATATCTGCAAAAATATTACAAGCATTAAAAAGTTTTCTTTATTGCATTATAGATTTGTTAGGGGGAACTTTTTCTACTGCATCTCCAAGGTTGTAACTAGGGCTTCAATTAAGATTGTTTGAAATCCCAGCACGAGTTCAGAGTGTTGCACATTGCATTTCATTCCATCTCTCTTCTCCTGACTCCTCACAGCACTGGGCAAGCAACTTCATCCTCCTCCTGTGTTTTTTCTTGGTAGCATGAGTATGTTCTGTCTCACCCCATTTCTTTTGGGTTTTTTGTAAGTATTGTAGATGCCTTGGGCCAGGATGAGCCTTTGCTTTGTGTGTGTCCTAACATGGTAGAATGGCAGATCTTAATTAAAAACTTCTAGGTTCTACTGTAATAGTAATTACAATCCTAAACAGTAAATAACAACCCCATAAGCACTTTCTAGTTTACTGCAAACAGTAATATGCACTTCATAATATATACCTTACTTTTTTTTTCTTTTTTAACAAATTAGAACGTGGGAAGCCAAGATTAAATTGCCAGAGTATTCAGATACAATTAAAAAATAAATTGAACTTCAGAAAGAAGCACTGTGCACTTGAGTCACTTAAAAGAAAAAAGAAATGCTGTATTGCTGTCTAGATGGAAAACACGTCAAATATGCATACTCTTGGCCCAGGGGGTGGGGAGGTTGAGAAATGGAATGCATTTTTTTTTACCAGCTAAGAGAAACCATTTGCTTTCAGCCTCACCTCTAATCCTGATAAAAGAGTTTCATGAACTCAGATGCTTTTCAAAGAGAATTGAAGGGCACATTCTAATTTTATTTCTCAGAGAAAGTTGAAATGACAACGTTGTCCTCATATTCTCAGTGCTGCTTCAGAGCTGGGGAAAAAAAACGAGAACAAAGCAGGAAAAAACCCACTCTGCCTGCTCCCTCTGCCCAGCCTGGTGGCACAGGGTTTTATCAACACTGTGTGTACTTCCATGCCCTCTAGTAAAGCCACGTGGAGCTCAGCACCAGGCTGAACCATGGGCTGAGCCCATCCTGCTCCCTCTGGAGCTTCCACAGAACCTCAGACTCCAAGACCTCTGAAGGCAGAAAACCACACTGGGGGCTCTGCAATTTCAGAGCATTTCTCTGCTTTTTTTTCTCTGAAAAGCTTTTCTCTGCTTTTTCCCTTTCATCTGCAGTGATGAATCTCTGGAAAGCATTGCCAGAGCTGCTCTTTCAGCCTTTGCTTTCTCAGCTCCTATATCTATATCGTGGCCTGTGCAAGACACTCCAGGCCAAGTGAGTTTGAACAACCTTGCATATAGCTTAAAAAAAAAAATAAAAGGTCCTTATGTCCATTAGCAGCTGCTTAAGGAAGTGGTGCAAACTGCAAAAGGTAAAATGCCACATGTGCTTCTTTACACAGGTTTTTCTAGAAACCTCCCCCATGGAACACTGGAAAAGTTGCAAACTCCTTGGGAGAGGATGTGTGGTACTGTCCTGGTTGTTTTAAGGCACTGTTGAAGGACATCAGGTTGTATTCACAGCCTGAAGAGGCTTTTTTAATGTATTATGGTCATGTGGGGATTTATGTCATTGTTAAGTCTTTAGTCTCTTTATTTTGGACCTCCACAGACAATCAGTAGACAAAAGGAGTTTGGGATCTGAAGGAGGTCATCCTTTTTTTGTAGGGAAAGGAGTAGGTTTTCCTTCCCTGTTTCTCATCTTGTAAAGGAAGGCATGATTCCTTCACATCTGGGCTTTTTTCATGTGGTTGGCCTGTAAACACAGCTTTACACTCTGTCTGTAGAACACACTCCTGACACCTGCAACAGCCCCTGTTCTGGTTGAAATTTATCCTTTTCTTGTTTGCTGGGGTTAAAAAAAAAAAAAAGTATTGCTTTTATACCTCCTCATTATAAGACTGGAATTGTGCTGATAAAGAATGAGCAGAAATGAGCAAACAGACAAGAATGGTGTGAGCACCTTTGTTTTGGCTGTTTGGCAGTCACTGGATCAGGTTCTGTATCATTCATTATTTGGAGGTAGGGAGCAATGCCTGGTGATGAGTCTGTTTTATGTGGTATGTAATACTGAAGAATTGAGGTTTCTTCCATCCTAAATAAAATTTATAAATTTTACAGTATAAATTATTTAGAATTATTTTTTAGTTTCTCCTCATCTCCTTGTAATTAGAAGGGGAGGGAGCTTTTCAGTCAACTGCTGGTGGTTAAAGGTTAATTTAATAAGCTCGATCATTTATCAGCTAATAAATTGTAATAAGAAATGTCATTATGCTGTACAGTGTATGCTGGCTACCAGTTCTGGTATTTGGTTCTTGTCCAGTATTCATAACTTGTGAGCCATGGGGGTTTTTTTTCTAATGGGTTTTTTGCCTCTTAGTTCAGTTTGCCAGTGTGGTAAATTCATCCTTTTATACAGCAAGTCCTGTATGTGTATTATGCATGAATCTTCCTTCTTTTCAAGGCTCCCGGGTCTCCAGGTCCATAAATATTCCATGAATAGAAAGCCCCTTATGTTTCCCCTCTGGACTGGAAGTGGTTTAGAAAGAGGAGAGGTTACAGAAGGAAGGGGATGGGGCAAATGTTGAGCAATGATTCGGTGATTTTTTATTTATTTTTTTTTTAAATCTAAAAATCTTCATGACTTTCTCTGTTTCACCTCTACTTACAACATGTTAGGGCTGCTATTTACGCTGGAGTGGGGCAAGAAACTATTTTGTTATTTAGTTACTGATGTTTCAAATGTCCTTGGAACAATTTCAGTGTCAAATATCAGAGAATGGGAGGAGAAGAGATAACAATGGTTTGAAGTCAACATGTTGCTAATAGGATGTTATTTGTGAAATTAGCCAGTGAAGATGTAATGATACAGAACAGAATGTAGCTGTGACATGCAGCATCAGTAATAACAGGGCTGAAGTATTTATGGTTTTCATCTCCATGTAACAGTTGTAGCTTTAATTGTTCATTTTTATGCATCCATATGATGTTTCTTTGTCTTCATGTCGTGCAGTTGTTTTTATGTAGCTTTTGTAACTCTAAACTTCCTATTGCCAGAGCAGCACCTGCTGGCTAGAATGGATAGAAATGTCATCTGAAATTCTTTGCTAATCTTCTTTATTTCCTATTTATTCAGGCCATAACTGTTCCCTTCCTTAGGTTTGAAGAGTTGTGCCAACTGTCAGTGTAGAGAAATCACCATCAGTATCTTAAAAAAGAGTCTAATTTTCCCACAGGAATTAACAAATGGTGCAGAGATGAGGTTAACAGCACTTTTGTACTCTCTTTCCCCTAATACATAAATTTTTCCTCCTGGACATACTATTTCGGTTCCTATCACAGTTCTCATACCTAAATTGAGTATCTTTGAGCTCTGTCTGTCTCTTAAAACGTGTGAGCCAGCTTTCAAATTGACCCCATGATCTGATCTTTCAGTGTGTTCAGTTGATGCCATTAGCTGGGAATTTTTGACCCTGTTGAAACACAGCCAATATTGTGTTACCAGGGAAATGCTGATGTGAATCCCTTAATACATGCTAAGAGAGGGCACAAGAAGATGAGGGATATGCTTCCCCTGCAGTTCTCCCACTGCACATGATCTGCTGTTTTAGTCATATTGTGAGCCTCTGAGAATATTGCTTTTAACTGTCAAAGTTATAAATAAATACACAGAATGAAATGTGTGGTGCCATCCCATGTCCAGCTGGGAGTTACCTGAGGCCCAAAGTGGACGTTTTGTGACAGAGCTGAATTGGGCTTGCCTGAGGACATGTGGAATGCTGATAAAAGGTATTCTTGGAAAAGTGATGCATTCTGGTACATGGCAGAGAGAGAAAATGTGGCTGAGAAACGTTTTTGTGAGGCTGCAAGGTTTGCCTTTAGCAGGAGTGGTTTCGTGGTACCCACAGAGAGGGAGAAGGGAAACCTCTGTTAGAGACTGGGAACCCTCTCAGGCAGCCTCAGGCCAGGAACCAAAATCCTAATGAGGGAAAAACATGATTTGCCCAAGAGTCCTGCAGCACTTGCTGCCCTCAGCCTCCCCAGCACTCACTGAACTGGCTCAGGAGCTGAGGCATTAAGGTATTTATTGTGAAGCAGTGAGCCATAAGCTGCATTTTTGAGGAGGTTGTTCCTTAGGTTCCTTAGGGAGTTGGGTGTGAGAGTTGGGTCTTGCTGGATGCTGTATAAATGGTGAGCAGGGACACAAGCCCTGCAGATTCCCAAATTATGTGGCTTGTACATGGCTTCTTTGGAAGAAGCTGGTGGTGACCAAAGCCATGGTTTAGATCTACATTTTCTCCACTTTCCCATGCTGTCTCTTTAAAGTGAAGACAAGGTTCTGCTGCAAACAGCAATGGAAACAAATAAATTATCATTAGACCTATAAAAGCTAAATGCTCACAACTGTAAGCACTGCTCATGGTCATTTTGGTGTCTTTTGTAGAATTACAGAAAGTATGAAAATGGTCTGAAAGAGAATCTTTGCATTTAGAAACTCAAACTTTTCACCTTGGAATGGGTTGCTGCTGGCTTCAGCTGTAGGTAACCACTTCCTGTTTTCTTCCTTAGTGTGAAACCTCAGATCTGAAAAGTGAACTTTGCACACCTCTGCAGCCCCCTGTTACTCTCTGCTGTAGAAATGCATTTGCCATTCCATAGCAGAGTTGGGTGAATGATATGTTGAACTATTTGAACATCTGAAATAAAAGCAAACAGACTGAACAGATAATTTATTATGCTCTTCGTACTGATATTAAAAAAAAGAAAAAAAAAGAAAAGCAGCTCACTAAAGAAGTAAAAGCTTCCTCTTTATGCACTTAACATATTTTTGTTGCTTTGCTTGCATATGAGATGGCTTAACTATGCAGTATAGTCTGGGAACTTAACTGCCCAGTGTTTCTGCTCACTGTCCTTTGTCACCTTCTGTTCCCGTTTCCAAAAGAAGTAGGAAGGGCCAGACTGGATTTTCAAAGCACAGTTCTCACCACTGTCCAGCTTCTAATTATTCGACCTCTGCTCCTGAAATACAGAGATTTTTTTCAGTTCTGGGGGCTGGAAGGAGGAAGGTAAAGAGTATTCCTAGCCAGGAATGTGGAATTAAACCTTTTTTTTCGCTGCTTTGCCTGGTGCTGTCCTGACCTCTCATAAACTCGAGGGAGTCTCAGGACTGATGTGGAATTTACTCACATTTTTATTTGGCAGCTTAGTATTTTGAGCTGAGAATAATTTTCTGAGCCAACTTCTGCCTGCCAATGAATGACTACGATGGTGAAATTAAAAGGGGGAAAAGGAGTTGTAGAGAGAATTAATGGGAGAGGAGGGGAGAAGTTTAAAACAGTTCTTATACCCCCATTTACTTGAGAAATCCTGTACCCAGCAGCCATGGACACAGCTCAGTCCTGATGTAGCTCTTGAGAAGAGAATAGAACAACCTGACCCGAGTAACTAAACTGATTATTAAGTTGTCATAGGGGGCATGTGAGTGAAAGCCCTGGCACGACAGGAGTGGTTTTAGTATAATCCCCAGTTGTTCTTGGAGCAGTTGCCCAAATAGATTTCAGTTTGCAAGAATGTGAGCATGCCTGTGAGAATTCATTTATTTATTTGTATAAATCCCAGTTTCCCAGCCTGCAGGACCCTCTGTGTGAAGTGGGCAGCTGGAGCAGAGAGAGAGCTGTCCCTCAGTGCTCACCCCTGGGCAGCTCAGGTTTGGCTTTCCTGGTGTCTGCACCGCAGAGAGGACAACACAAAGGTGTGTTCTGAGATCCTGATCTCTGTCCATCCCAGGACAGGGTGCTGCTCCTCATCCATCACCGTGGTGTGCCCGGGGAGAGGTGGGCAGGGGCACAGTGCAGTGCTTGTTCTCCAGGGAACCCTGACGTGGGCAGGAGTGTTGTGTGGCTGGAGCAATCCCTCAGCATTCACCCCGTGTTTCCAAGTCTGGCAAAGGTTTTTTTTTTTTTTACTTTAGATCCTGGCAACGTGCAGTTCCACCAGCAACAGTGTTATTCGGGCTACTGTGGGAAAGGAGCAGTAGGAAGTGCCAGGAAGGATTTCACAGTGTCTTTGACACGAGGCTCTTTGGTAGGAGAAGAGCGTGAAGAAAAGGGGAAGTCCAAAGGCAATACAAGTGGAAGTAGACCCTGAGAATGTTTTTGTATGGGAAGAAGTGGGTTACTTTACTGTACATCATGAATGAGGTAAAAAAATTCTGAGCAAAAGCTTGAACAAAAAACCCAAGCCCATGTGAACCAAAAGGGTTTTTATTGACATACATGTTTTTAAATGTCTTGTATCACCATCTTTTCATAAACTCTTTTTCTTCAGGTTTTATCATGTGTTTCTTCCAAAACAAGCACTTGATTTTTTTGCCTAGTGAGCACAAGATTTGTGAGTTAATAGGTATTGACTTCCCTCTGCTTTGCAAAAAAGTTCATTGGTTTCATAAGCCACTGCAATTCCTCATCTCACTTTTTAGGTGAGCTCAAAAACTTTGGAGGCAGAGTAAGAGAATTTTTCAGTCAGACATAAATGAGCAGAAATTGAAATTCATAGCTTTACCTTTTGTATTTTCTCTCAGAGTCCAAGATAGAGCTGCAGGTGTTGTTGAAGTAAACAACAAGTCTGTCAGCTGGTGGTTACATTTTAGTGTGGTTTTGACAGAGAACTGATTTGAGCCGAGTTAGGTAAGTGCAGGTTAACAAGCTCTTTCTGTGCCCTGCCGTATTCTTTCTGGTTGAGCTCTGCTCAGATGCTGCCAGTTGTGCCAAAAGGTGGAGTGATTTTTCAGCAACCAAGGAGCAGGACGGGACTTGCCAAATACTTGTGTGCTTGCAGCTGATGCCAGAACTAAAAACCCCATGGCTATGGCTGTTTTATTGAAAATGTTGCTTTTTATTTTTCCTTCCTTTTTGTCTTGCTTTCTAACAACGTTGCACAGTTGCAATGGCAGCCTCCAGCTGTCCAAATACCTGTGGGCTTTTTTAGGTGTGTGACTTAGTCTGTCAGTGACTGTCTGTTAGTGACTTAGAAGAAAAATAAAACAACTGTGCAGAAATTCTGTCCTTTCCCTACCCCCATTCCTTCTTTCAGGAAAAGCAAGCTAGGTAGAATATTTAGCAGCGTTTATGTCTGTAATTTTTAAGCTGCAAGTGGAAGGAACCTGACTAAATTAGTTCATTGGTCTCCTCTTTGTTTGCCCTCTTTCTATTCCTGGTTTCAGTACATCCTTTCCCACTGGATTCCTGTCAGCGAGTTCCTGCACGGTTTCATTGCCTCCAGCCAGCTCTGTGGCTCCCAACCCACAGCGAGCACAGTCATAAATCACACCCACTGCCCTGCTCTGGGAAGAAGGATGCTTTTAGCCAGCTCGGGGCTTGTAATGCAGATGAACGTCTCAGCCTCTCTGGGGAATGCTGGGGAGAGCAGGAGAGGGAGGGAGGCAGAGCTGCATCTCCATTCAGGAGCCGTGGAGCTGTTTGTAGCTCGCCTTTGTTGAGTCCCAGTCAGGTCTCCCTTAGGTCACACATTTGCACTTGTTTTGAATGAGGCAGAAGAACCCTTGAGAGGCTGCACTGCCAGAGAGGGCTGAGGGAGAGCAGGGAATGCGCTGGGGGCTTGGGAAAGCAAAGGGAGGAGGAACTAAAGCTCCTTCAGTGCGGCAAACGAAGGTCAGAGGTCTGCTGTGACCTTGCACTGCCTTTGTGACCTTTTAAAGGCTGTTGACTGGGATGATTCCCTGCCTGAGGGATTGCTGGCATCTGCAGGCATTCCAGCAGCAGTTAAACACCTGTGCCTTGGCTGCTGACATTTCATTAGGACGAGTAATGAGCCTGGATATTTAATGTCTACCTTTGTGGCTGGTGGGGAGGGAAAACGGGAGGGAAGCTACGTCGTGTCCTGGGCTTGTGAAATCCTCATTGCACTTACAGCCAAGCTCTCTGCCCTCAGCCCTGCTGCTGAGCAGAGCATGGAAAGCAGACCCAACATCACCTCCTGCACTGTGATAAGGACCTGGAAACTTCTCCCATTTTCATAGCCATGGCATATCTCCCCTGTGTCCGTCTCAGGTCCTTCCTAGAAGGATAAAAAAAATCCAAGCAAGATTCCCTAGCAAAAATGCCCACACCTGGGAGAACGTTTATTCTGTAGCCTCCAGTTGCAGATAATTGTCCTGTGTGGTGGGATCCGAAGCTCTGGTGATGGATTGTGTCCCACAGTGGCACATGGAGAGGGTATGCAGGAATGCCTGCAGCAGCCCGGGCTGGGGAAAGCTTTGCTTCCTCTGGGATGGGGCTGCTCTCCAACAGCAACCCGAAGGGATGGGAAGGAAGGTCAAAACATGGGAGCTTCCTGCAGTTAAATTCAGCAAGTGAGGTCCCAGGGACTGAAATGCCCCTGTGCTTATTTCAGTTGTCAAAGAATTGTGTGTGTTTTGAAGTTGCTTATACCACTGGTACACCTAGACCACAAACACATACTTTTTCAAACCTCATAAATGTCAGGCTTAAACAAACAAACAAAACCCCGAGAGTGGGTTAATGAAAATTTATTCTCTGCAGAAAGATGTCTGTGCCTACAGCCTGATCTCACAGCAAACCTCACCTCCAAATCTAAATCTTTTTTTGCTTATACAGGGGAGAGTGTTTAGTTTTATCCTAACAGGACCTGAAAGGGCTTGCTGAGAAGGAAAGGAGTGCTGTGTACACCTACAATGCCTGAAACCAAGGCAAAATTTTTCTCTGGGAGTGCTTTTTCACACCAGAGATAGCAGCTGACATTTTGCTGTTGCTTCAAGCCCTGCTGAAATAAGATCTAGTGACTTGTACCGATGTTCAGAAAAATTGATGTCTCTTTGTTTATGCAGTAACATAAAGATGTGCTGCTCTTTATAGACAGCTGGCAAGCTTCTGTACTGAACAGCTGGGCTTGGGATGGTTTAGATGGGCTGGTGGAGGTGCCTTTTTAAATTTTAGGAGGTGTTAAAGTTATATTCCAGAAAGCAAAGATGGGCTTCCATAACCATTCCTGCCTTCCGATGGAAACTTACTGAAATAAGTGGGCTGAGATACAGATGTGGACCTCTGAGCATCCTCTTTGTCACTGTTGGCTGAAGGACAAGAGAGGTGTCCCTCAAGCTTGTACTGAGTTTAATTGGAGGCAGGCTATGTTTCACTCCATCAATATGAATCAAAATAAGTTTACCGTGGTGCAGAGAACAGTTAGCTGTGGTTTTTTTCCCAGCCCTAGGGAAATTATTGCAAGATTGTTTTACTCCTTTTGTTGCTGATGCACAGGACAATACTTTCATGAGCAGCATTTCCATTTCTGACAGTAGCTGGCCTATATATCACTTTGGCGTAAAAGTATTGTTTGGAGTCTGAAAACCACATGTATCTTACATAACTGTGCTGCTCCTGCCACCCAGGCAGGAGTCTCAGAGTATTCACAGAAAGTCTGAGGGCTGCTTAGACTTCTTTATATACACATGAAAGAAACAGTGGGGTTTTTTCTTGTTCCCAGGTGTCCATGTGTTGGTTTGGTTAAGTTTCTGTTTTCTTGCCTTCCTTGTACTGCAGGTATTGGTGTGTTTGTGGATTATTCATGAAGGGCTGTGAGTGTGTTTCCCATTTCACCAGAGCTGTGCCTCACCCCACGAGGGCTGGGTTGTGGTTTGACCCCAGCAGCAGCTGAGCCTCACACGGATGCTCACTCACTCCCTGCTGGTGGGAGAGAGAATCAGAAGTGGGAAACTCCCAGGTTTTGAGGTGAAGACAGTTCAATAGGTGAAGCAAAAGCCACACGCACAAGCAAAGGAAAACAAGGAATACACTCATCCCTTATCAGCAGGAAGGAATTCAGCCACCTCCAGGAAAGCAGGGCTTCATCATGTGTGACAGTGACTTGGGAAGACAAACACCATCACACTGCCCTTCTCCTCAGTGCTGAGCACAGTGCCTCATGGTGTGGAGCAGCCCTTGGGTCAGCTGTCCTGGCTGTGTCCTCTCCTTACCACCTCACTGATGGGGTGAGGAGAAGAAAAGGCCTTGGCTCTGTGTAAGCACTGCTCAGCAATTTCAGAAACATCCCTGTATTGTCAGCACTGTTTCCAGCACAAGTGCAAAACAGTGCCACAGGAACCACTATGGAAAAATTAACTCAGAAGTTAAAGCCAGCACAGACCCTTGGTGTTTTCACCTTTGCTTGAATGTTCTTGTCCCTGCTGTTCTTCTGTCCCTTCGGTATCCTTCTCCTTTGGCAGAGCTGATAGACACACCAAATTGGTTCAGGGCTATGCTCAGTCTGAACAGAAAACTTCCTTGAGGCTGCAGTTCAGTCATTTTTTCAGACAGCCCCTATGGACCATTAGATACTGACTTCAGCTGAACTGTCCTCCCTGTTCCTTCAGCATCTCGTGAGCACTGGTCCCTCAGGCTTCCAGTTTCTCCTGACTCTACCAGCAGTGATGTCTCCTGTGCTCCTGTGAGTTGAGTGACTCCCAAGAGGATTTTGGTTTTTAACTCCCTCTTCTCCTTTCCTGACGTCATAAGTGTCTCAAGTGAAGCAGCCATGCTCGTAACAGTGCAGATTTCTGGTGGGATTTGAGACACAAGAGCACTGAGCTGCTTTGTCATACTCTGTCTTGGGATGGTGTAATTTGGCCACTAGACCCTGCTCTGCTGCATGATCAAGTGGACAATCATGTCACAGCAGTCCTGGGGATTTTTGTTTTCACCAGGAAAGTGTGTGCTGGGCGAAGGCTTCTCCCAGGCCAGGGCTGGAGAAGTTTGTTGAGGGAAGCAATGGAAAGAGAAGGGGGAAGAATGTTTGCTTTTTTAACACAAGTGATAAAATTCCTGGTTCTCACTCTGATAAGATACCAGAGGACTTGAGACTATTGGGTGTTTCTCTGATTCCTAAGCACAATGGGAGTGTGACCTAGGAGAACCTGAGGAAGTTGTGTACAGACAGTGTTAAGTCTCTTCCCCCTCTCTAACTTTCAGACCTGAGTGCAAGTGTCAGGATATGGAAGTTTAGATTTCCATACCTACTCATCTATAAACCATCTATGCTTCTTTATCTCTGATTGTCTGTGTCTGAGTCAGCAAAAGAGTTTCTGCAGTGAAAACTGAGGCCAGGGAGGAAAATGCATACAGACTTTTTGAAAGACTCTAGAAATGTTTTTGTAATCGCAGGGAAAATACTTTTCGGGAGTTGACACCCCTTTGTTAATTTAAACTTTTCTTTCTTTTGAGGTTGTCAAACAGAAAAAAAGATCTTTATTTTAGTGCAGTTCATAGGGTTGGGGAAAAAGCCAAGCTGAGTTTCAAGCTGCCTTGGAACCACGAGGAGAGTGAGAGCTGTGGGTGGCTGGACAAGCCATTAGTGGGGAAGACAAATCAGCAATGATTTCTTTGTTCTGACAATTGTGCCAAGATGCTACACACGAGTACTTGGTGTGCAGGGAATTTTTAAGCCATGAGTAGCATGGAGCAGGGAAGAGCAAGTAGACTCAGATCATGTTTTCTTTAGCAGGTTGGTTGGGTTTCTTGTCCCCCAGTGGGTTTTGTTCCTGTTGTTCATTGGCAAGTATGGCACAGGCATACAGAGGGAAGGGCACTGCCAGGGGGGAGGTGTTCTTCCCCTGACTCCTGGCCTGGCTGTGTTCCTTTTTTCAGTGTCCCATGTCCCGAAAAGATGAAATGAAGCTTCTTTCTGCTGTTTCAAAGCTTGTTTATTTCTTGTTCTTATCAAAGTTTCAGAGGCACAGACTGTGCTGTGACCTCCAGGAACACGAGGGCAGAATGGCAATGGCTACCCAAAGCAGGTAGCTTTTATATCTATTATCAACCAGTTAGAAAACTTTACATATCTTATTTTGTTCCCAAAACCAGTGAATATCAACCTTATTGATATGTCTCCTCTACACTAAATTCTATCTACCAATTAACAAGTCACAGGAACTCATGTCAGAGAGAAAAAGGAAGAGAAGGAGAAGAGAGAAGAAGATGATGAAGAAGAAGCCAACACCCTAAAATCTCCATGTTGGCTCCATATAACAAATATAGCAAAACCTAAAAACTCCAACTCCACACTCTGTGGTGCACTAAACAACATCTCCTCATTTCTTTGGTGTTCTCAGCTCATCCAGAAGTGTGGGCAAATGCTCCCACGAGCTTGGTTCGCAGGCCAAGCCTTTTTTGAGGAGCTCTGAGGGTAAAACAAACACCCAGAGGAGCAGGAAAAGTTCCCAAGCTTTTCCTGACTCCAACAGGGCACTGGGCTGGCATGAGCGCTGGCCATGCTGACCTCTCACCCTGCTGGGGCTTCTGAGCCTGTGCTGGGAGCTCAGCTTCACCCATTCCACTGATCAGCAGCAGTGTTTGGAAACTAGGAAAGAGCAGATATAACACACAGCTTACTTGCCCTTGAGCTGGGATTATGATTTCACGGACAGTGACAAATTCTCTGAAACAAGGCAGCACTTTTGGTTTCTAAAGTGCTCGTTCACTCTGGCTGTGCCAAATCAAGTCTGCTGCTGCAGTCAGAGAGATTCTGAGAAGAAATACTGAGGGAAGTCTGCAAAATCACTGTAATTTGGTGGAACAAAGTGGCATAAATATGAGTGGGGTTTTTTTCTGCTGAGCATTATATAAGCTTGTGGCAGCAGTTCCTGCAGTCAGAGATGAGAAGAAAAGAGGCCCAGGAGGTGAAATGGTGCTATAGCTACAACAGGACAGGGGTCTGGGAACCCTTGTGCTTCATGATCCAGCACACTCTCTACTTCACAGGGATGCATTTGCCTCTCTGTTCCACTTTTCAGTCACAGCAAACCTTTGGGTCTCCCTTTCTCATAAAAAACCTATTTCCTTAATACAAATATACACCTGAAAGGAAGAAAAAACACTTTAAAAGAAAAGTTGATAAAAACAGTGCTTAATATTTTTTGTTTTGTAAAGTAAACACCTCTGTAATGGAGCAACTCTTTCAGAACCATGCTCTGTCCTCCTCAGGAGCAATGCTGCCCTGAGTGCAGGTGGGATCCCCAAAAGTGCAGGATACTGATCTAATTCTGCAGTCACTGAAGTCAGAGCTACTGATTTCAGTAAGGGCAGGTTTATACCCATGCTTGCTTTGTTTGAGGAAAACAAATTAAATTCTAGTGCCCCAAAACTGTCTGTTGGTTTCAAAGACCATATGGAATGGTTGATATGTCAGGTGGTTGTGATGAATCCTTAGATTTTCTCCTCAGTTCTGAAAAATACTGTTCAGTGTTTAGCAAAACAAATATCCCAGTATAAAGGTATCACTTTTATTACCTGAAAAGCTAACTTTATTGGAGACATCTTATCACTGGTTTTCAGTTCACTTAATAGGGGAGCTCCTAAAGTAGAATACTGAATGCTTTTTAAATGTGTATAGGGGAGAAAACTGTGGTTTCATCAATGCCCAGTAGAAAATCAGCCCAGTTCATACAGAAACAGAAAAACACTTAGCAGAAATGCCAAGTGATGATACTGAGTGTGGGCTACAAAATTATTTGAGCTGTTTTCCTCTGTCACTCTGGGCCCAAGACTTTGAACTAAAACCCTGCTTAAATGCTGAAACAAGGAATTCTGCTGTCTTGCCACAACCAGCCAGGGCCCAGGTATGCAGACAACATTGCCTTTTTATTTATTTTCCATAGGAAATTTCTTGTAATGGAGGATGCTAAGTGGGCTTTGTTCCCTTATAGTATAGTTGGCTGATATCTGATCTGTGTGTGAGGACTTGTTTGTCCTCAGGCAGTGGGAATTAGGATTTTAAAAATGTAAAAAGAGCTGGATTTAAATCGAGTTTAAATCGTATTGTGTTAGTTTTGTGCTATGCTGTAAATATTAAAGTCTGATTCTAAGCTGGAGAGAAGTTTACAGTGTAGATGTTTAATTTTGTTATCTCTTCATCTTACCAATAGCTTTGACTCCTTTTTGCTCCCTTGCTGCTCCTGCTGCATCTGTCAACCTTGGAGAGGTGAAATGATTTCCCTGACAATGGCACACAACTCTGATCTTAATTCCTATTACAGTCTGGCCGTGGGACTGTATGTAGGTGTCTCTAATACACTGCAGAAGGCAGCCAGCAGCACTCTTTCTTCTTTATATCTCTGCAGCTCTAATCCTGCAGAGGCCCTCGCTTGTAAAGATAAAGGTACATTTATCCTCATTAATGAGGCAGCAGGTCTGGAGACATGAATTGGAGCTGGGTCCTGTCAGCAGAACCACACAGAAACTAAACTGCAAATGCTAGTAAAGACCAGGCAGTGCCGCAGGAGCTCCTGCCCTTTACCTAGCCTAGCCTGCCATGCAGAGCTGCTCATCTTCATTTGTAAATTACGTTAAAACTAAGAAAAAATGTGAAGAAAATACTGGTCTAGCCAACCCAGAGTGAGACAGAATGATGTTTGCTGGCGGTGAGGGAAGGAAGCCCTTCAGACGGGGGAGTAAAAGGTCATAATTTGCTTGGTTGATTTTAAACCTCTGTCCCCAGGGGACATAGTCTGTTATGCAAAAAGGGAAGGCAGTGCCCTTCCCTGGCCAGTGCTGGGGGCTGTGGGATGGAGTACTGAGGTTTTACTCCTGCCACTGCCATTGGGCAGGCTGAGCTCAGCTTGACCCATGGCTCCAGTCCTCATTGTTATTGTCAGCTAAAGGAAGCTTCCTGCCCTGGGTTCTGGATTATCTCTCCTTCAAAATTCAGATATTAATGATTAAGTCAAATGTGCAGGGAGTTTATTTATTTGCTTTTGAGTTGATTGGTTGGCTGTGCTTTTTTTTTTCTGATTAATCTCATGGAGTAAGGGGAGCTGTTATTCTCTCCCTAATTTTTTTTTTCCTTTTTCTCTTCCTTAGGGCTTTTTGTCCTTATGAGCACCTGCCCTGATTTCTAGCCACAGAGAGCCTGGAGAACAGCCAGGCTTCAGCCTTTGAATGCTAGGATAAGGCTATCCTGGGTCAGCTTAGAGGCCCACCTTAACACAATGTCCTCAGTGCTGGTCACAAAGAGAACTACAGAAAGCTGAAACCAGGCAAGGGGCTGTGCTACTTCCCCTGAGTAAACTCTCCTAAGTCTAGAAATTTCCTGACCTAGATGCAGTTCCTACTGAGAATTACTATTCTCAGTGGGTTTTTCTTTGAATTTGCCCAGTCTGCCATCAGTGTGGCCATCCAGGCAGAGCTTTCTGTAGGTGGCTGTGTTTCCATGCTGCAAAGGATTTACTTACTGTTGTTTGTCTTGGATTTTGCTCATAACTCTGTCAGCTGCTGCCCCAGCTCTGAGAACGGACAAAATGGAGAACTGATGATCCTCTGTTCACAGAAGTGCTGGAGGAATGCCATTTTTTGGCCATTTTTTTAACAAGGATTAATTAGTTTGATCTAACAAAGAGGTTACGAGGAAGTTTTGTATAAAAGAAAAGGCAGGGCTCAGTATAAAATCATAGTGAGCTTTGGCAGGAATCAGAAGACAAAAATGAAAAAGAAGACGTTGGGGAGCAATGGTATGGTCATCTATTGTTGGAAGTGTCCATCCATGATTCAAGGAAAGAAAGCAGAATTTTGTTGTTAAGTGTGTGTAGTCAAGGTTAATAAAGTGTATCCTATTACCTGTTGATGTCATTTGCGACAGAAATGTAGGTTGAGAGTTACTGCAGCTAGTGGAAAGGAGAGCTGATGGCTCTCCTACAAAATATTTGTTAAGAATTAGGACTTCTGTCGTGCAATGGAATGAAAGAATAAAGTTATATTGTACCAAATAAATATCATTGTAACAGGAGCCTCAATAAGGAAAACACCCCAGTCACAGTGCAAAAGAAAGACTTTTGAAAGTTACTCATATTCCTGTCTTTTATTTTCCTTTTCTCCTAAAGCAATTTTTCCCCTGATGATTGTCTGCTCCTGCAATTTACTCCAGACTTAGCACAGCTAAGAGTTAATGGATTCAATAGGAATCGAGTTCCTAAAACTGCTTAACCAAAGTCAGAATAACCTGAAGGCAAAGTCAGGCCTTTTTGTGCCCAAGCCACCCATGCTGAGTCACAAACAGCTGTAGGTGGGAAGCCTCTGAGTGCCTTGCAGGTGGAGTTGTGTTCCATCCATAGTGCACGAAGGATTTGGGTTTAATTCTCTGCTTTCTCATCTGCATGCATCATGCTGCTGCTGAACTAACACACAGCGAAAAGGCAGCAGTGGAGTAGAATTATTTTGTTAAACTTTGCTCACTTAAATAAAGGTTGAGGCTGATTTTGTGGGGTGCTCTTAGCTTCCAGCATCAAGCAAAGNGAGTAGAATTATTTTGTTAAACTTCGCTCACTCAAATAAAGGTTGAGGCTTCTAGCATCAAGCAAATTGGAATTGCAACTAATTTTCTCCCTCTTTTTTTTTCTTTTTTCATGTTTCCCTGATGTCTTCTGACCTGCACCTGTTTCCTCATGTGACGTGGTTTAGGTAAGTGTATGTGCTCCAAAGGAGTGTTGTTTTGTTGTGGGACTTTTTATTCTCTCCCCCTCCCCTTCTGTGCACCACATGGAGTTTGTGACTGTTTGTCCTGCAGCTGGGAAGTGCTTTTTGCCATCTGTCCCCTCGCTGCTCCACGGGCTGAGCTGTGAGGCTGCACCCTCCGGGTTCCTTCAGCTCCAGTTTGGGAAGGGAGGGTGGCTCAGCAGCTCTGTGTGAGGCTGCCTGGTGCCCTCAGTGATGCCCCAGCTGCCTGCTGGGGCACTCCCTGGGTAAAACACCTGGAGTACAATGAGTGCCACCACACAGGGCTGGCACACCTGCAGCTGATGGGAAAAGCTTTATGATGTTACCTAAGTGAGTGAAAGCCACCTTCTTTTACCTGGAATTCCATTTTTTTTATTTCCCCCTTTTTTGTGCCAGTTGTTTGGTAGGTGTATTCATGTGTATTCAGAGTCTGCAGCACTTTCAAGCTCAATGGGAGCTGGAAATTTTTTTAATTTCTCCAAAACTTTGCGTTAAAAACAAATAGTGGTTCATGAAGCCTTCCTCGAAGGGCTACTTAAAAATCTCACCCTTTTAGGAAATGTATTCATATATTTTTGAAGTGATAAATCTGTATCATCATAAATGCAGACAGAAATCATTTACCTTTTGAGCAGTAGAGCTGATACCATGCGATATTGACTCTAAAACATAATTAGACATAGACATCATTTTTTAAATTCAAAATGAAGTGGGTTTTTTATATTTTCAGTGCATCTAGACATAGAGACTATGCTGGCATCTATTGAGAGTGTTAATGTAGCCATGTGACTGAGACAAGTGAAGCACTTTCTATGGCTGGGGAGCTGACTTGTGTCCTTGTAATCTACTGGTGAGAGAAGCTTTAATTGTCATCACCGTGTGGCTTTTTAATAGATGCCTTTTGTTAGAAAAATACAGAATGTAGAGATACTAATATTCCAGGGCAGCATTTTACTCTTGCATGATGTAATAGAGGAATTGCTGCCTTCACTGAACCACAGTGGATTTCCACTGATAAAAATGAGGCATAATTTGAATTGCAGAATAAAGATGCATGAACTGTCTCTCCTTCATGAGTATTTATGTGCGAGAAACATGGAGCTATACAGAGCCTGCATGCATAATGTGGGAGCCCATATGCTTGACAAAAGGGAAAGTAGAGAGGGCAGCCTACTTGTTAGATTTCCTGTGTAGGAAACACATACTTTGTGGATTTAGCATTGAGAGGTTTTGTGCACAGCAGAGCTAGTTAGTTATCCTGCTAACTTCTGTGAGGCTGCAAAGTGGGGAAACAAGGACTGAAACAGAAAATAATCCCTCGGGGCTGGGCTCCTGAGTGTGAGTGTTGTCTCCATGGGCAAACCAGGACAGACCAGCTTAGAATTCCCTTCCAGAAATCCTGGCCCATCACAGAAATGGATGGTGAGGCTGCCCCAGAGCTGACAGGGTGGGACAAGTGCTTCCTGCACTGGCTGATGTGTCCCCATGGGCCAGGGCTGGGGCAGGAGGGCAGAGGAGGGAAGCTCTGCCCTGGGGGCTGATGTGCACCTGCCCATGGCATCTTGCAGGGAACAAATGGGATACTCTGCCTCTCTTTACTGGTTCAACTGGGAAACCAAACACGAGCTGCCTGCAGAGGAACAAGTGACTGTCAGCAGCTCTGTGAGTGTTGCTGAGGTTCTTTTCAGAGGTAGTTGTCCCAGCTAGAGAGTTTGGGAGCGGCACTGCCCACATCTGCCTCGCTGTGCTCAGAGACGCAGCAAAAGCAGAACAATTTTGTTTTCACCACACGAAGCTGGGCCCCAACACGTGCACTGGTGCATGGAAAAAGGAATCACAAGCCACACACGCTTGTGCAGCGCTTCTGCAGGGCCCCTGCTTGCTTCAGCCAAGCCAAGTGCTGTGTCACACACCATCCTGGCATTTCCCACCCATGCAGTGGCAGCAGATTCAGCTCTTTTTTTTCAGCTGTCCAACTCTCACAGTCCCATGTTCCCCAGCTACAGCCAAGGTGCCACACAGCTCGTTGAATTTGTGTCCCCACCTGTTCTGGCAGCATTAAACGAATGATATTTCATTACCTGGACTGTCTTGAGCTGTTGTTCTGTGCTCTTTTGGAAAGCCTCTTTGGAGGCCTTCTCTCAGCAGCTGCTTTGCAGGGAGGGGTTTGGGGTGGCTGTGGGTTGGCTCCTTGGGAGCATACAGAGAGAAGGGGGATCCAGCACAGCCACCTTCTGCCACTTGAGACACTCTGTTCTGTGGCAGCTGCGTTGAATATCCCTGGTCTAGGAGCCATTGCCAGGGAGAAAGATCTGTAACTCCTGTGAACAGCGTAGTTAGGAAGAGCAGAAGCTGCTCCAGGATATTAAAGATATTCCCTTTTAGAAGAACCTAGCAGTCTATTGCTGCCTGTCCCTTGTGTGGAGCAGTTCTGAGGAGCTGGGCATGAGTCTGGTGAGGGACCAGGATAAAGAGGTCATCAGCCCAGAGTCAGAGCTCTGCCTAAGCCTGTCCTGGGCCCTCCTAACCCCACTCAGGGTTGCAGAGACAAAGAGAAGGAACATTTGGGCAGGAGACAGTTCTGAAGGGGGCTGTGCATCATTTGTGCTGCAGCAGTGCAGAAAAGTCGTGATTATTTTAGCTCCTGTGTTGAGCTAGCTTCAAACCAAACCATGTAATTAATGACTGCCTCCGTTTAAACTTGTCATCTCATTCCAGGAGGAGACAAACAGGCGAGGGCTGGGATTGAGGAGGAGAGGTAGCAGGCAGACCATCCCCTAACAGCAGCTGTCAGCTCAATCATTGCAGCTTTTGCTGCTGCTGTGAAGGGCTGGTGTTCCTTCTTCTAGGAAACATGACCTGAGAATTCATGGTCTTAAATTTCAGCCAAGGACTTCATGCTAATACAGGAAAAGGTGGTGAACTTAGGCACTGGAATTGATTACTAGAGCAGGTAGGGGGAAAAATCTGCTCAGAGTTTATGGACTGTCTGGAAAAATGTGTAATTCAGTAAAGTTTTAGGTGCAGTTAAATCTCTCTTGTTAGCAGGGTCTCTTCAGGGTCTTTAAACACAGTTCGGGTGAACTTAATCAGTTGTGACTTGAATCCATCTCTTTATTTTATTTTGTTTTAGTTTTTGCAGATCAAGGGAAATGTCAAACACTCGCTTAGCATAAAATACCTTTCCAGGGGCTCCAAGAATCCAGCTTACCTGACAGAATAGAAGCAGGATTATGATATTAGTATGTTACCTTTTCTTTAAAACCTTCTCACTGAATTTCCCCACTGTTGCATGACTCCTTCTGTGGATTAACATAACACTTCACCAAGCTGATAAGTGTTGCAAAGAAAACCAAGATTTCAGGACACGTATTTCACTTCAACTGCCACATAGTGTGATAGACATTTTGCTCTGCAATTAGGCAGCATGCTTATGTACTCTAATCTGCAGCAATTTTTGCTCTATTAATAACCTATTAGTAGCCTGGAGCATGTTCTCTATACATTACCGCTTCACAAATTATTGAATTTTCCCTCACAAGTTCCTGTGAACTAAAAAAAAAACAGAGCAAAAATGGTGAGAAAGATTACTTTTATAGAAAACGTGAAATCTGACCTCAACATCACAAATAACTACTCTTGAAAGATACAGATGCTGAATATGACCTGTCTCAGACCTTTCCACCTCCCACAAAGCAAAGTGCACACACTCCAGTTTGGGTCACTTGCCCAGTGCCAGCAGCAGTCAGGTAAATCACAGCCCCAGGTAGCATTGCTTGTCCTTCCAGTTTCACTGCAAACCTTACTGCCCTCTGAGCCCAGGAGCTGCTAAATACCTTGCCCTGGATTTCACAAATGGTGTGCAGAAAAGAGGCAGAGATGATGATACCTCTGCTGCTGATTGCAGTGTCGTTGTGGGTAATTAATCTCTGCCTGGCTCCGAGCCTTCCAAACGAGCACTCTGCCTTTGCTCTGCACCTGCCTCGGCTGTACCTGCATCTGTGGGATCCAGGCTGCCTCTGCAGAGCCCAGGCAGGGCTGCTGGCAGTCATGGCAGGACCCATGAGTGTGCCTGTCCAGCTGTGGGCATTTAGCTGGCCAGTAATTGTCCCAAGTGACAGGTTTCCACAGAGTGCCTCGCTCGCCCTGATGAGCTGCTGTGTTTTTCAGCCAGGGCAATCACCGCTGATTTTTGTGCTGTGAAAGAGACTCTTGGACTGACAGTCTGGGACTTGAGTGCTCTGGCTGGTGCCTGGTCTAGATACACAGGAAATTCTCCTTTGCTTGATGCTGTGTGGTTACATCAGCTCTGCTCTTTGGGCAGGTCTAGGGTCCTAGCAGCCCCTGGTCCCTGAATTCTGCTGCTGACAGAGTCCATGGAGTGGGTCATTCCACAACCTGGGACACAGCCAAGGACATTCTGTGACACAGATTCCACTGGCTGATGACACTGCTGGCAGTCAGTCTGTGGACTGTGTGTTGGGCAGTCTGACCACAGAGGTTTTTGGCAGAGACACTCCCAGGTTTCTGCAGGATGTGTGACCTGACCAGGGAAGGAGTAGAGGCTTCCAGAGAAGGAAGTCACAGAGGCAAGCTTGTGTAGTCCCCAGTTCCTCCAGGACGCTTGGAGAGGCCGTGGTGGCCATGCTGACCCTCCCACAAGGCATGCCTGTGCTGGGACGTGTGGAAGGATGCTCACAGGATGCATTTCTGAGCTAGGTATTCCCCTGAATGAGGGCACATACCCACAGCCCAGCAGAACTGACCCTGGGTGCAGAGAGTGATCAAAGGGACATTGTTTCTTGGAACAGATTCACCTGAAAATTTGAGCCAATGTCTCTTTTCAGCAGCTCCTTCTCTGTTTCGGTATCAATACTTTCTTCTAGTTCTCCTGAATATTTCACTTTTTTTATAGCTTTTTCCCTGTTTTTAGGTAGAGAACTCAATTTTATTTAAAGATTTGAAATACTGTTTGTTCAGTTACTGTTACATCTGGCGCCAGATTTGTCCTTCCTCCATTCCCACATAATTTTTTTTTCCTGTGGAGAGATGGCCTGAGTGTTTGAGGCAGGTCCAAATGCAAAATCAATAAAAGCTCATCGCTGTACATGTCATGGTATTAGAGCTCAGCAAGAGAGACTCTGCTGGGCCAGGAGCTTGCCTCCAGCCCCTTATCAGACACTCACCATGCTCTGGGCTTTGCAGCCACAGCACAAAGGCAGAAGTGATGTTCTGCTGATCCTAAGCTGCAATGAAATTAACACTGCTCTGTAATTTAGGTGTTTTACCAGCAAGTCACAATACTAATCTTCCTCTTTTCCTTCTGAAAATTAAACAAACCAAACTTTGGAAGCCTTTTCCCTAAGGATTTTGCTCATTGACTATGAGACATGATAACTACTAAGATTGTCCATTATTTATTTTTATTATTATTTTTAATGCACATGTATGTTGCCTCTTGACAGTTCCTCAGCACTGAGTGCTTGAGGTTTGTGGGGTTTTTTCCTCTCTTTATCTTTCTAGTTTCTTTTGGAAAAGTAATGTCAAAGAGAGACTTCCTTGTGTTTGGATTTTCTCCATTCCTTAAGTCTGCAGGCTTTATTTTTGAGTCATTTTTGAGTCTAAGAGATGAATTTTGAAGGTTGTGAACTTTGCAGCTTACTAGGAAATCCTTTTCTGTAGCCAACAGAGTCACAATTCATTATCTTTCCTGCAGTTCTTTCTGGAAGGGGAAAATACATACATTTGGTGGGGAAACTGGATCTGGGTAATGAGAATAGGAAGCTTAAAAAATTAAAGCAGACATAGGCACTGTAGTATCAAGATGAAATAATTTCTGTCTTTTGCTTCATTTCTAATTCCCCAAATGTTAGCGGAGTTTTTACATATTCAAAGAAGCTTTTTGCATGTGGAGTGTGGGTTTTGACGTTTGGGACTTTTTTTCCCCAGAAATAGGCCAGCAACAGCAGCTTCAAACACACACCCTGACCGAGGCATTCCCTGTGAGCAGCATTTCAGACACCCACAGCCCCAGCTCCAGACCTGTGGGGGGAATGTGGTGCCTAGAAAATGGTGCACAAAGCTCAAATGTCAATTACAGAACAGAAGTTGGATAAATAGGGTAGGGGGAGGTGGGTTTTTATGACACCATCTGCCTCTGTGATCCGGAGCCTCAGCGTAAAACCACGGCTGGAGCTCTGTACTACAGGTTAACAAAAGCCTTTAAAGAGGGTAACTAATGGGTCAGACCTATCTTCACTTGTAAGGTTAAGACCCACAAGTCATCGTTTGTAAGAAAGTGGGGGGTGGATTGGTCACTGGAGAGGAAAGACATTAAATTAAATGTGCTGAAGCAGCCACATGGGACTCCTTAATAGTTTCTGAGTACTTTCTTAATGAAATATAGCTTAATGCAATCCCAACCTCCCAGCCTGACAGACGTCAACTCTGGGCTGCTGAAGGCTCTCACGTCACTGCTCCCTTTTAAATGATTCTGTGCACTCTCCACTTTCTGCTGCTTTCTTGTCACTTACAGCCCCTGGTTTTTGACATAAACAAGGGAGTATGTCAGTGGGAAGCTGGGACTGTCAGACCTTTCAGTTTTGCTTTTCACCTTGTTGCTTGCTTACAACAAAAAGTAAGATATATTTAAGCGGGGGTTGTACAGAGACCAGTGGCGCATTAAAACCAGGCAGCAAAAGTAGAGGGAAAAACATCTGCGGAATATGAAATATGGATGGGGATCTGAGCCTCTGGAGGTCATGCTTGAGTAGACAGTGTTGTACGAGGTGGGTCCATGGAGCCTCAGCACTGGGTTCATCCCCTGGTCAGGACTCAGGGACAACATTGCTCCTCCAGGAACAGTGAGTAGAATTGGGTCAAACACAGGCACCTGATTCATTTTTAGAGCCATTTTGGAAAAAACATGGATCTTGAGCACGTCTTTTTAGCAACATCAAAGGCCACAAACCCTTCTAATGGTTTTTATGAGTGTGTGTTTAAACACAGCCAGAGCAACGCTGCACCTGACTGCTACCCATCAGTAGCATCCTCACACATGAAACGCTAGGCTCTCTCCTCTAACAACTCAGGCCTGGTTTCTGTTAGGAAGGGGCTTTAATATGTGCTTCTGAAACCTCCCCCAGAAGAGTTTGTCCTTCAACTCTTCTCATTTTCTGTGCAGGGGGTTTTTTTTCTGTCATTTTTCCTGCTTTCTGTTTGGTGGGGAGGAAGCAATCCTCCTCCTCCTCTTCAGACCTAGAGATGAATTGGACTGGGGACTCCTGCCCACAGCTCATCCCAGAAGCTGCTCATCATTTGGGGAACACTTATACGTTCGTTTTCGTGCTTCTAGGTCTCACAGACATTGCAAAATATTTCTCTGCAAGTTGGCTCTTTCTGTGGGTGCCTTTAGCTTCTGTTAACAGTGTGCTCAGTGGACGTTCCTCCTGTTGCCTGGGCTAAATGCTAAAAAACCCGAACACTTAGATCTCCTCATCTTTTCTTCCTTCACACCAGTGAAGCACATATGCTTCTGGAGTCTCTCTGATATTTCTGGTCTCCAAGGCGATGTTAGATGGAAGCATTGCTCTGCTTTGTGGGTCTGCCCATGGCTGGCAGAGGAATCGCAGAGTTCTTTGGGCAGAGCAGTCTGCTGTGGATATCAGAGAGTGAGCTCCCTGTTTGATAGCTGAGCAGGCAAGGAGCAGGGGAGAGGGTGGATTATCACCATGCTTTGTTTCTGGCTGCTGAGGTGCAGAATTTAAAAGGGTTGTCAAATATCTGCAGCATTGAGGTAGGAGGGTCTCTGCCTTTCTCTGTAGTCAGTCCTTTCTTTCACTGAAGGATAATTGTCTTGAGGCAAAGATGCTTTTCGTTCTGGCCAACAGTTTTCTAGGAATGAAAAGCTTTTGACTTCCTCTTAGAAGTATTTGGGAAGGAGACAGAATCTAATAGTGAGGTAGGAGCTGGGTTCAATAGGAATGCAAGGGCAGCTGGTTGGAATTGAGATGCAACAGGAAAAGAAAAGTGGAGGTGACAAATATAGTATGAAATATTTCTCATTATCACAGAAGTACATGTGGAAGAAGGTCAAAAAATCTGTTACCTCAAACTAAATATGTCTGGAAGTGAGTCTAACAGATGTATCCCACTACATCAGTCTCCATAGTTTCCCTCATGCTATTGCTTTCCTGATTTACTTTGATTTTATGTTAATTGTGCATGTGGAAAATGAATGTATTTACCTAGGTGAGTTCCTTTCTGTAAGATAATCCTTACTAGCACTGATAAGGATAGTCCAACAAAGCCTGCTGCATCCTCTAACAATATGAAGAGCACTTGCAAACCTATGAAATGGATGGGGAGATGTAAAATGACTCTCCTGCCCTGCTGTGTGCTTCAGCTATTGTCTGACTTTAATTCTGGAGAGAACTGCTCAAAACCATCCCTTCCTTAAGGGCTCTGCTAATCAACAAGGATGTGCTTTATGCAACAGGACTGGTAGTCTGATAGATGTGTCCATATAAACAAAATAGTGGAGCAGATGTAGATAGTGGAACAGAATTTCATAGCCCGGTTGGCATCTCAGCGAAGAGGCACGAGGGTGACTTGGTGTGGAATCAAAGGTTATTACCTTTATATCCTGTGGTGGTGGTTCTGTCAAGGCAGGGCCCTGCCATGGGGGGGATGCTCACAGTGCCCAGCTTAGAGCAAAGCTGTCCAAGCTGGCACCATTTCAGAGTGAAAACAGCCTGTGGAGACACAGACGATGCTGTGGTCCAGCAGAATTCCTGTGAACACTTCTCTGGAAGCTAAATGCCACTTGTTTAAAGAATTGGGATCTACTGCAGTGGAAAAGAGGTGTGTGAGTGCCTGGGCATGTGCACAGCCCAGTGTGTGTGTGTGTGTAGCACACGGGGGTCAGAGGGGGCAGAACCAACGGGAGCCTCGCCAAGAGGAACACAATTGGGTCTGCTTTTTGTAAAGGTCCTTCCCAAGGTGGATGGAGATTCCCCCCTGTGCTGCTGCTTTAAGGCTTTTGACTCTTCTCCCACCTGTGAGAGTCCTTGCAACAGCTGCAGAATGTGGATTTCCATATCCCACCCTCAGACTCAGCTGTGTCCTGGAAAGATCCATCTCTGTGCTTTCCCTCGGGAGGAGCTGACTCTGATTCCACGTGGGCTGGCTCTGCCTGGGGACATCAGTAATAAATAGATGTCTCTAGAGGGGCCTTTCCAGCTGGAACCCCTCTGTTTGGTCCTGTTTTGGTAATGGAAAGGTGAAAGGCCAGGGAATTCATCCATTTAAGGATTGTGTTAGGAAAGATAATAAATCAGGTAATTAAATAACTGCCCCCACAAGGTTTTCAGGGGCAGCGAGCAGTGCTCAAAGCTGATGCTTCAGTAAAATTATATGCAGGTATGCTGCACTCATGACCTGCTTAGGGCAGGTGAAAGACCTTGAGGTTATGATGAGGGAATGATATTGTAATTCTGGCCCTTTTTCTTTCTGAGTGTCAGTGGAAGTCATAGGCCCGAGTGCAGCCATAACTGGGTACATGTGCAAACCCCATCTTAAACCCTTGAGCTGGTTTTAAAGCTAATCCATTTGTGCTTAATTTACAAACAGCTGGTTGATTTAAAGGGATTTTCTTACTGGAGTAAACAAGAAGAACATTTACACAGGGAGTAAACTATCACACTGTAAATTCTCTTCGCAATTGTTGTAGCTGTTTGTTTGTATTAGATCTTAACTTCCTCAGTGCAAAGCTAATCCTTCTTGATCCTATAGTGAAGTCATGATCCTGTGTTTGATGTCACCATCTGTTGCCATAGAAGCAACTGGGATGTTGCAAATTAAACTTGGTGACTTCATGGCAAGATAAAAGCACGTCTTCAGCTGCTTGCAGGAGTGGTTAGGAATATTTCCATTAAGTGTATGGAAAATATGTCAGTTTAGATTTTGTCTAAATACAGTTCTTGTAAAGCTCATGAACAAGGAGAGGTTGGAGTTATTTACTGTATGAAAGCAGGAGAAAAAGAATCCAGGGCTTGTATCAGATTTGAGAAACTTCTGGCAAGTAATTCATCCTTGGCAGGAGCCCTGCTGTTAAAAGGTTAGTATGGTTACAAACAGGATCAAAATAGAAGCAGTTTAAAACTCAAAGCACTGTACAGATATCTCCTGTCTGTAGAGAAAAGCTCTCATGATCTCACCTGCCTGTGTGCATCACATTGAATATATCCAGCCATGGGTTACAAAAGCTTGAACAAGAATATGATGTTGTTTTTTTTTTTAAAGTGGTTTAGGAAGTTAAGCCTTGATCACTTTTAGGTGTCTGACCCAATTTGAGAAAAATCTTCCTTTTCCTAAATTAGAAGAATGTTTTTTTGCCTGAATGGCAAAAGGGGGAGGAAAGGTGTGAGCAGCAGTGACACAGCTGCACCTGCACAGGGAGCAGGCAAAGGGCCACATGCTCCTCCTAGCCCTCACTCAGCTCTCCTGCCACTGACAAGAGGCTTCAGAGAATGCAAGGCTAAATCTAGAAATTTTTGTTTTCCTTTTTATGTGCAGAATGGAGGGGGATAATGTAACTTTTTTTCGCTTTCTGCTAAGAGGGAAGAGAGCTGCCAAGTCCTAAATTAGGAACTTATTTATTTTTAATTGAATCTTTCCCTTTCCTGCCATCAGTCATTTTCTTTACATTTCCTAGCTATTTCCCTCTTAAAAATGGATAGCATCAGGATCTTTCAATTCTCTGTCTTTGAGCAATGAAGACTAAATCGTGTTTTCAGTGCAACCTGTTGGAGTCTAGGAAAAGCTTGGGAACTTTTCCTGCTCCTCTGGGTGTTTGTTTTACCCTCAGAGCTCCTCAAAAAAGGCTTGGCCTGCGAACCAAGCTCGTGGGAGCATTTACCCCAAATTCTGGGTGAGCTGAGAGCACCAAAGAAATGAGGAGATGTTGTTTAGTGCACCACAGAGTGTGGAGTTGGAGTTTTTAGGTTTTGCTATATATATTATATGGAGCCAACATGGAGATTCTAGGGTGTTGGCTCCTTCATCTTCTTGTCTCTTCTCCTTCTCTTCCTTTTCTCTCTGACATGAGTTCCTGTGACTTGTTAATTGGTAGATAGAATTTAGTGTAGAGGAGACATGTCAATGAGGTTGATATTCACTGGTTTTGGGAACAAAATAAGATAGGTAAAGTTTTCTAACTGGTTGATAATAGATATAAAAGCTACCTGCTTTGGGTAGCCATTGCCATTCTGCCCTCGTGTTCCTGGAGGTCACAGCACAGTCTGTGCCTCTGAAACTTTGATAAGAACAAGAAATAAACAAGCTTTGAAACAGCAGAAAGAAGCCTCATTTCATCTTTTCGGGACATGGGACATTGAAACAAGGAACACAGCCGGGCCAGATGTCAGGGTCCAGAGAAGAACACCTCCCCCCTGACAGAACCCAGAGCTATTGATGTCAAACATACTGACACCAGTATATGGATGTCAAACCCAACTTGATGCCATGCAGTCTCATGGGGAAGGTGCCAGCTGCCCAGTGAAGTTCCACGAGTGCTCTGTACCTCTAGCATCTGTGGGAGGAGCACAGTCCTGATTCTGTTTGTCTGCCCAAACAGATCCACTGTGCCTGGCAAACACTGCCTATCTTCACCTGCTTGCCCTTGTCTGTATTTGGGGATGGTGCCTGAAAACAGATGGGTTCCAGACACTGGTAAAATTAAAAAGAGGAGCCAGTTTGAAGGGCTTACAGTGAGGATGCAGGATGTCTTATGTGAGGTTTGTTTGCCTTTCTGTTGAAGCCTGATCCTCTTTGGGAAGAGCCAGGTTGTACTGCAGGTCCTGTTCAACTGCTGCAGCATTGTTCCTGCTGATGTATTTGTGGTTACATTATTCAGATCACTCAGTTCATTTCTCTGATGAGCAAACAGCTCTGATAGGATTACTTGAATAATTTCTTTAAGGGAAGGCACTAATTTTGGATTCTCCTGCTGTGTCTCTCCCCATCTCTGAATATCTCCAAGGGACATGAAAGTAAGAAGTAACACCCAGGGACCCCCAGAAGAATTAGGTTCACTTTAAACATGACACATGCTCTATATCCCTGGGGCAGGCACTTCATTTTGTAGTGTTTCAGACTTTTATGACATGATGATTGATTTTGTAGAGGTGAAGTTGCTTAAGTCATTAGTTAAAAAGCCTGATAAAGCTGCAGAAAGATATTAAGTTGTTATCAATCATCAGTGTCTCTTTGTTCTCCCCCAACCTTTACCCCACATTTCAAAGGGAAGGAGCGAGACAGGCAGGAGGCTGCCTCACTTTGAGTCTGTCAGGGTTTTGTTGGATCCTGGCTCTCTTGTCAGGCCCTCTGCTGAAGGCCAGCTTTGCACCAGATGATTAATGGGGAGCAGCATGCTCCAGCTGATGGCTCTCGCTCCCCAGCTGCCATCCTGGGCCCTGCACCAGCCAGCCAGGCCCTGCTGGAGCCCTGCCCTGTCCCTTTTCCTTGCCTTGTCCCTTTCCCTTCCCTGTCCCCTTTCCCTGCCCTGACCCCTTTCCCTGCCCTGTCCCTTTTCCCTGCCCTGTCCCCTTTTCCCTGCCCTGTCCCCCCACCAACCTCACACCAGCTCCCACCCGTGCAGGTGGGTGACAGCCTGAGGTTGGAAATTGGAAGAGTTTCAGGGTATTAGTTTCCTTTTCTCCCTCTTTGTGTAGTTTAAACTCACCCTCTGGTGGAGTTTAACTGGTTCTTGGAAATCTCTTCAGGGTATGAATGACAGCTCAAATCCTGTGGGGAATTCGGAGCTCACCAATGCACACACAATTGATTCTTGCCCTTGATTGAATGGGAT